>BSSO01005567.1:0-12977 GCA_030267885.1 Mesembryanthemum crystallinum | reverse complement strand
TTTTTGTAACACTTGTGACAATTATTGGCCAAAAAAAGGAGTGGAAAGTTTATTTATGGACGTACCAAAGAGGAAACTGGAAAGTTTATTCAAGGACGGAGCCATTTTTTTAAAAATCTTTACGTTGAGATTTTACACGATATTCGAGACGACACTTTAACCATCAATAATTGTACTTATATAAACTTGAAAAATTATAAAAATTTGATATTATGAAAATATTTTTTAAAATGAATTCAAAAATATTATTTTTACTTTATAAATCATTATACTTTTTAAAAAATCAATGGTCAAAGTTTTTAAACTTTGAGTGTAAAGATTTTTAAAGAACGGATGGAGTAGTACATATTATTGCACTCCCTCCGTCCATCTCAAATTTTGTCAAACCAAGTTTACACGGAAATTAAAAAGGAAAAAAGGAGGGGTGTTTTTTCTAAAGTTGCCCTTAGAGATAAACATTTAAATATAGATAGTGGGTAGAGAGAGATAGATAGAAAATAGAGATAGGATGAGAGAAATAAATTAATTTTAAATTGAAAAGTGGGTTTGTTGTTGAATTTTTTATATTATTTGGTTTATAATGGAGGGGTATTATTGGGAAGTATGTGGAATAAAATTGGTTTGACAACATTTGAGATGGACAAAATTTTGGGTGGTATGACAACATTTAAGATGGACGGAGGAAGTACATAACTATTCAAAAGAAATTATTACATGGTCGGGACCAATGCTCCTTCTCTCACATAATTATGGAAGCATCACCAAATCACCCACAAAAGATATGATAAATATCTCATTATGTGAGAGAAGGGACTAATGATCCAGTACCATACAATATTTTCTCCTGATCTATAGATTCTTTGGTCATCTACGAGCTTGACCAAAGTAAGTAACAGTATCCTTCAAATAAGTCCAAAAGAAAGATAATTACTTGAACGCACTCATCTTAAAATAAGGTTAATGACTTCAATTATTGATCATCCAAATTTACATTTCACCATTACACGTTTTTTATGATGTGAACGGATAACTAACAAGATATAAAATTATACTTTCAGGATGAACGATCAAAATGATCACTATTATTTCCAACTAATATGCAGTACATTTTTAAATGCTTCTAAAAAATTATTACCTTTCTAAGATCGATATTTCTCGAAACAAATTTAAAATATGATTCTCAGTTTCTAACTGGATTTATCTTCACTAAATATGAACATAGAATGCAATTTAGAACCTAATAGATAAGGAAAAAGATACTGCTATAGTAGTAGAGTAACAAAAGGTTTATCTTAATAAACATGTTCATAATAAAGATAAATTTAACTTATTATTATTATTATTATTATTTGATTTGCACTAATAAATGCCCTTAATAGGGCACATAAGTATTTGCCTATATTCTATCGATATAGAAATTCCTATATATGTTTTCTTCCCCTACTTTGAATAAGTTTGGTGTCTTAAAAACCAAACAAAAGTTGTTATTTTTTTTTTTAGTATTATAAGTATTTAATATAAGTTGTTATCTTTCTGTTTTTAATCATATCAATTACTAATTTTCTATTTCTTACATTAGTGACAATCTCATCGTAGTTTTCGTAAAAATAACAAATTTCACATACAATAGTGATAGAGTGGCTCACTTGTCTATTTTCGAATCATGATAGCTCAATTTTTAATCCATTGAAGGTTCGTGAATACATTGATTTCAACTTTCAGTTGAGAGATGTTTTGATTCGTATTTTACATTATTAGAATTCCTATTCATAATAGTTATATAAATTTCTTTGATGCTAGAATATACTGTAATACTATGAAATATGAATAAGCAAGAGTTAAATTCTTAATCTTATTTCTCAGAAACGATAATTCCAGGTAAGTGGAGCATCTCTCAATTTTTGGCTAAGTTATTAAAAAAATGCAAATTTGTGTAATCAATATAAGACGGTGTATACATTGAGGCGGCCGCAATAGTCCGAACTCCGAAGGCGGTGTTGTAAACTTTATTGTCGCTGTGTTGCAACTCGGACCCATTATTGTTGCATTTTATATTCTTATGGATATATATATATATATATATATATACACGTATAAGATTATTTATTTAAATTGCAGACTGATAACGGAGAATGGGGATGCATCTGTTTCTGTACAAAGCAAACAGATAGAAGACATCCATATCCTATCCCAAAAGCTAAGCCAAAAGGTTGCTATAATTGATCCTAACAAAAACCACAATCCCCCCCTTTAAATTACTTCATCAGTGACCAAATCTACCAAATGCAGCATTTCGTTGACTATCCTCTAATAATACTGTACAATAAAACAACTCCACGATTAAACTCGGCTTCTTCGGTTCTTCCCCATCCCCACGTACCTTCCTTTCTTCTCCCCTTCTATTAAATATGGACCAACAATATAATTGCTTTTCTCAACACAAAACAAACACCATTTTCATTACTTATATATACTTAATACAAAGAGTAGAGACTTTTCTAGAGTGAGAATGGGTTCATTAGATAATAAGATGATGGAAGCTGCTGGTGTTATAGGCAATAAACAAAAACCCCATGCAGTATGCATCCCATACCCAGCCCAAGGCCATATCAACCCAATGCTCAAACTAGCCAAACTCCTACACTCTAGAGGCTTTCACATCACCTTTGTCAACAATGAGCACAACCACAACCGCCTCTTACGCTCTCGGGGGCCAGCCGCCCTCGATGGACTCCCCTCCTTCCGGTTTGAGACCATTACCGACGGTCTTCCCGCCACCGACGCTGACACTACCCAAGACATTCCTGCCCTGTGCATCTCCACCGAGAAATACTCCCTCGGCCCTTTCCGCCAACTCCTGGCTCGCCTCAATGAAACGGCGTCGTCAACCGGTGATGTGCCTCCAGTGAGCTGCGTCGTGTCTGATGGAGCTATGTTTTTCACCCTCGATGCTGCTGAGGAGTTGGGTGTCCCTGAAGTGCTGCTTTGGACTGCTAGTGCTTGTGGCTTCTTGGGCTATGCTCAGTATTCTAAGCTCGTCAAGTCCGGCATTATTCCTTTCAAAGGTAACTATGTAATCCAATCATTTTTTCGTCTATTATATTGATAAAAATTATGAAAGTATTAACTATATGAAAGTATATTTTAAAGATGAATATGGTGATATAATTTTTATGTTGCGAACCAAATTATTTTCTGACCAAAGTATTGGTCAAATTGAAAAGCATTGAGGCCTTATATTGTGGGAGGGAAGTACTAGTATTTTTCTTAACATTATTAAGCGATCGAAAATTTATGCTAGTAGAAGTAGTATATTCAGCAAGTCGAAAATTAAGTAGTAGTTATATGAGGTGTGTTTGATGCAGATTCAAGCTTCATGACTAACGGTGATTTAGACACGGTCATAGATTGGGTACCGGGCATGTCAGGAATTCGCTTAAAGGACATCCCAAGTTTCATACGAACCACCGACCCGGACGAGCCTTTGATTGGTTTTATCGAGCGATTAGTCCACAACTCGAAGCGAGCATCAGCGATCCTGTTCAACTCATTTGATGACTTAGAGCATGATGTCATCAAAACACTTTCTTCCGATTTCCCACCCCTCTACACCCTCGGTCCCTTACCGTTCCTGCTTGACCCCGTCGAGGCCAATGATAAGGAAACCAAGTTGATCGGGTCTAATTTGTGGAAAGAGGACCCGCATTGCCTTGAGTGGCTCTACTCTTATGAGTCGGGTTCTGTTGTGTATGTCAATTTTGGGAGCATTACTGTGATGACCAACGATCAGTTGATAGAGTTCGCTTGGGGACTAGCCAACAGCAAACAACCCTTTTTGTGGATCACCAGACCCGATTTGGTGACAGGGGACTCCGCAGTCCTCCCACCCGAGTTCTTGGAGGAGACTCGGAGCAGGGGACTTATCGCGAGTTGGTGCAACCAGGAGCAGGTGTTGGCCCACCCGGCAATTGGAGGGTTCTTGACACATAGTGGATGGAATTCGACACTAGAAAGTATTAGCAATGGGGTGCCTATGATCTGTTGGCCTTTCTTCGCGGAGCAACAAACCAACTGCTGGTTTAGTTGCACGAAATGGGGGATTGGGATGGAGATTGACACCAATGTCAAGAGGGTTGAAGTGGAGAAGCAAGTGCGAGAGCTGATGGAGGGAGAGAAAGGGAAAGAGATGAAGAGAAAGGCAATGGAGTGGAAGGTCTTGGCTCAAAAGGCAACTTCTTCTCCTAATGGCTCTTCTTACTCTAATTTGGATAATCTCATCAACAAAGTTATGCTCTCTTCCAATTAATATGCCAGTTTCCTATATAGTGTTTGTCTTTATCATATGATAAATGTGAGTCATGTTTTACATTATATTGTTGTATGTTATTTTGGCGCAAACAAAGTAGTACAAAGTTTGACCTAGATTAGCCTTGAATACAAACTTCTACCAGTTTTACCTGGCAAAGTACTCCGTTGACATCTATTCTTGTATGTTGAAGTAGTACTCCTTTAATTGATTGAATATATAAAATGTTTTATTTGATTATTACTACCTTTATTCCACTAAAATCTTTACATGCAGATTTACACGTATACAAGAAATTTTTGTTTGGTGTAATACTTTTCTTTTGCCTTTGGACTAGTATTTAATTTACAATGTTTAAAAATGATGAGAGAAAAGTAATGGATTTTTATAAACTTTTCACCCAATTTTCTTTTCTATTTTTGATTATATAAAGATTTTAGGAAAACGGTCGGCATAGACGATCTAAAATTTTAAAATATGCAAAGGGATGTTAAATCCTCAACTTAACATGTCGTGGTGCGTTCGGTACCACTGCCCTGAGCACGGGCTTTCCTTTTCTCTTGGGTTCTCATGTAGGAGTAGTAGGTTAATTGGCCCAAGCGCTCTTTCTCTTCTTCACCTTTTTGGACCACGTTAGTCCAACGCTCCAGTTTCCATTTTATCCTAGTGTATGGCTCCAACAAATACGAGTAGAAAAAAATGTTTAATGAAAAAAAAAAAAACCTTCAACCACCAAAATTATGAGCGGCTAGACAGCCAAGGATTCATGTATTTTTTATTTTTTGTGTGTTTGTATATGTGGTTAGTATTAAGACACCTCGAGCTAATTTCAATTCAATTGTGGTTGTTGCAGAATCACAAAATTTAAATTATCCATAACTATATAATTTAAAATTTATTACTCCATCCGTTCTTTAGAAATATTAACGGGTTGACTGTGCACGTGTATTAAGAAAAATTGGGGTGTGTTTTGATTTTCAAATATGCCCCTCTACAGAGAGAGAGAGAGAGAGAGAGAGAGAGCCACATGGGAGGGATAGGTGGGTAAGAATTAAGGAGGGGTAGATGGGTAAATTTATACTTAAAAAATTTTCCATTTTAGGACATGTAAATATTTTAAGAAAACGCGCAAAATATCCGATGTAAAGATTTTTAAAGAACGGAGGGAGTAGTATGTAAGGACATTTGTGGTTAGTATGTATTATTGTCATATAGTATAAGAAAAAAAAATAGGATTTTTCTCTATGGTGCCCCCGTATTTTTAAAATTTTTAAAAAATGCGTGTTTTAAAATAAAATTTTTCATGGTGCCCTCATATTATTGTTTAAGTGCATCAGGTGACCAATTATTTAGTGGTTGTTAAGTAAAATGTGAATTTACTTCATTATGCTAGTTGAAAATGAATAGGGAGAAAAGATAAAGCTAGAGGGGCATGCCAGCCAGGGGGAGACAGAGAAACTCAAATGGGATTAGTGAATCTTGCTGTATAGAGAAAGTAGTCAATTTCATTTACATGGGGAAGGGAGGGGACTAGGGGCTGGCAGAAGGTGGGAGGCTCGGCTAGGTAGGAGTAGAAAAGTGATCTGGTGAAAGCGGGTGGCTCATGCCATCACTTAACGCAACTTTACCCTGAATTATAAGGTTATATGGGCACCACCAACCAATAGTTAATAATTTGAGAGCACCACAAGAAATTTTATTTTAAAACACGCATTTTTTAAATTTTTTTAAAAATACAGGGGCGCCATAGAAAAAATCCCCAAAAAATATAACTCAATGTAAGCACTAATTAAATGTGAGTAGATATGACATGTACTTACGTAACAAGTCCATTTTCACACATACTCCTATGTTAGTACTAATCTTAAGTAGACATCTAATGTTGCAAAAATGTACAGAGATTTTCAGATGACCACGTGTTTATGTCGTGTACCTGTCGAAAACTTGAACACAACACTCATTTTCACATGCTTTTCAAAGGATAATTTGCTTAGAGTATAATTTTCTCATTACACTTTCCCTGTATGTGATAAGGTAGGATATCATGCTTTCAAGTCATATGATCAAAATGGTCTCTACTAACTCTGAATCCGTGAAGAATGCAAAAATCACGGGGTATATATAGTAAACTTTAAGCTATATCGGGTGATTGGTATATATTTATTAACTTTTGGAAAAAACTTAAGAATGTTTTGCTCAATAACATGCCAGCATGTTAACGGAAATTTTCACATCATCGGTGAAATGGCCTAGAACGAGCCAATTTTTAAATGTTCAGGTACCCAAAATAAAAATATTGCAAAGACATATACCAAAATTGTTATTAAGCCTAACATTGGAACCTAAAATACATTTTTTTTTTCTATTTTTATTTATTATGCTCTTTTTGTTCATTCAATACATGTATCCCCCCAAATAGAGAATGTGTTTGTACTTTCATCCTCTTTGATAGCATACATGATACAATCCCTCGGATCAAGAAGAGTGACCAATAGTCCGGACTAGACATCCGAATTCATTTTTATATTAGAAGCCTCAAAACGAGGCAACATAAATAGGAGAAAGAGTAAGGAGCTATAATCCAAAAAGCCCCAACTTAAACTATCGAGGGTGTGTTTTGTTTGTTGAACTTAATTAAACTGAACGATTTGATCTGACCTGAACTACACCGAAATGAAACGACCTAAACTGAACCGAATTGAGTGAATAGTAATATGTGAGAGTTTAAGTGAATGACCTGAACTGAACGACCTAAACTAAACTTAACAATCTAAACTAAACTGAACGACAGGAAATAAGATCCACTGAGGTGAAATATAAACACTCTAATTAAGGGTATATTGTTGACTTGCTTTTTTAAATCATGTCAAAAAAATTATTTTCTGTTTCTAAAATTAGCATCAAACTCATTGTATTTTTGTTTTCTTCAAAAACAACAAATTCCACATTATTAGCGTTAGAGTAGGACTTGTATTCTTATATCGATGGATGCCGGTGGGTGACGATAAGCTGAAGGCTGGGTAGGGCCTCAATTTCAACAACTTTAAGATTTCCATTTGATCACCTCAGAAAGGAAAGAAAATCAAATTCAACATTACTAGTACATATATTTGGTACTCCACCTATACAATATTTCCATCCTTGACTAAGTTATTATTGTCTTTTGATTTAAAGGACGTACGAACAAAATTGTGAAAAAAAAAAAAAGATATGCAAAATTTAACATTCTTCGTCACTCTACTTTGAAATTCTAATAGGTTAAAAATATTTGCTCACAAATTCCAGTTTAGATCACTTGTACACACACAAATTCATACTAGTAAGTTTCAATTATTCATGCATTTATCATATACTGTAGTAAAAAATTGAAGAATTAAATGAATAGAAAAATGGAAAAAAATGTACCACTAGTTGGAAATGGAAACTACTGTAGCCTAATTAACCACACTCCAATACTGGTATAAAATGCTTCAAATTCGGCTTCCTCCCGTTCACACACATCCCCATCTTCGGATCTTCCTCTCCCTTCTCCGATCCTCTTCTATAAATTGGACCCAACAATTACTTCGATGGATCTCCTCCAACACAAACACAAAAACTAGTGAGAGAGATCTTGAGAGAAAATGGGTTCACTTCTAAAGATGGAAGCTATTTCATCAGGGAATAAACAAAAACCCCATGCAGTGTGTGTCCCGTACCCAGCCCAAGGCCATATCAACCCAATGCTTAAACTAGCCAAGCTTCTTCATTCTAGAGGCTTCCATATCACCTTTGTCAACACTGACTACAACCACAACCGTCTCTTACGCTCTCGTGGGGCCACTGCCCTCGACGGCCTCCCCTCTTTCCGGTTCGAGACCATCACCGACGGTCTCCCCGCCACTGATGGTGACGCCACCCAGGACGTCCCCAGCCTCTGCTTCTCCACCGAGCAACACTGCCTCGTTCCATTCCGCCTCCTCCTCGCCCGCCTCAATGAAACGGCGTCATCCACGGGTGAGGTGCCTCCAGTGAGCTGCATCGTGTCGGATGTGATCATGTGTTTCACCCTAGATGCTGCTCAGGAGCTGGGAGTCCCTCAAGTGCTGCTTTGGACGGCTAGTGCTTGTGGTTTCTTGGGTTATGCTCAGT
Source organism: Mesembryanthemum crystallinum (assembly GCA_030267885.1). Taxonomy (NCBI): domain Eukaryota; kingdom Viridiplantae; phylum Streptophyta; class Magnoliopsida; order Caryophyllales; family Aizoaceae; genus Mesembryanthemum; species Mesembryanthemum crystallinum. The sequence goes on along the minus strand of BSSO01005567.1, from coordinate 4,540 downwards.
ATCATCAGCTCCTCCAGTTAGGCCTTGTTCCCTTTAAAGGTAATCTGATTATGGAGTATTATTTTTTCATTATTTTCATTTTTTAAGTATCTACTCACTTGATCAACAATAATTAGACTGAATAGCTAGCATTTAATCAAGCACTGATGGGTAGCTAGCTAAATTAACCTAACATTTAATCAAGCAGACAGGCACTGATGGGCAGCTAGTTCAATTATCACTGGCTCGACTTAATGTTTTAATCAATACTGTACTGGAATATCATTGACTAAAGAAAAGCACACTCTGTTTTCAATTTGGCGGCTTCGGTTTGCAAAGTACTCATGATTTACAATACACGTTAATAACGTTCATCAATCTCCATAGTCAACTACTGCTAGCTACAATTATATACCCCCTCCGTTCACTAATGAAGGTTACGCGACACTATTCATCTCCCCGATTTGGAAGGAGATAAAGTTACCCAATTACCCTTAAATATAATAATTGTGACACTTTTTAAATGAACGGTATGCAAGTGAATATTTCTTTCAAATTTGGAGATTTTATTGTCTAAAAATATAAAGTGTAGCCTTGAGTCAAAAACGGCTCAAAAAAAGTTAAGCACAACCTTCATTAGTAAACAGAGGGAGTAGTTTCAATACTAATATAAACTTTTTGATCTCAGTACCACAATAATGTCTTGTTCTTTGTTGGATAATGAAACGTTTACACTAGTAGAAAAATATCTCTAACAACTATAACATCGTTATTATTCTGCATGTGGAAATTAAAATAACTTATATATATACGGTGGGTTTGATGCAGATTCAAACTTTATGACAAACGGTGATTTGGACATAGTCTTAGATTGGGTTTCTGGCATGCCTGGCGTTCGCATAAGGGATATCCCAAGTTTCATAAGAACCACCGATCCCGACGAGTTTATGGTTGGCTATGTCCAACGATTTTTGCACAATTCGAAGCGTGCTTCAGCCATCCTGTTCAACACATTTGATGACTTAGAGCATGACGTCCTCAAATCACTCTCCTCAAGTTTCCCTCCCCTTTACACCATTGGCCCCTTGCAGTTCCTGCTTGACCGCATCGAGCACAAGGACAACGCTGTTGACGCAATCGGGTCTAGTCTGTGGAAAGAGGACCCGCATTGCCTCGAGTGGCTCGACTGTTATGGTTCCGGCTCTGTTGTGTATGCCAACTTTGGAAGTGTCACGGTGATGACCAATGATCAGCTAGTGGAGTTTGCTTGGGGACTTGCCAATAGCAAACAGCCCTTCTTGTGGATCACCCGACCTGATTTGATCACAGGGGACTCTGCGGTCCTTCCACCCGAGTTCTTAAAGGAGATCCAAAGCAGAGGATTTATTACGAGTTGGTGCAACCAAGAGCAGGTGTTGGCCCACCCGGCAATCGGAGGGTTCTTGACACATAGTGGGTGGAATTCGACAATGGAGAGTATTAGCAATGGGGTGCCTATGATCTGTTGGCCTTTCTTCGCGGAGCAACAAACCAACTGCTGGTATTGTTGCACGAAATGGGGAATTGGGATGGAGATTGACAACAATGTCAAGAGGGCTGAGGTGGAGAGGCAGGTGCGAGACCTGATGGAGGGAGAGAAAGGGAAGGAGATGAAAAGAAAGGCATTGGAGTGGAAGGTCTTGGCTCAAGAGGCAACTTCTTCTCCTAATGGTTATTCTTACTCCAATTTGGATAAACTTATCAACGAAGTTTTGCTCTCTTCTAATTAGTATGCTAGTATGCTAGTTTCCTATGTAATGCTTTCCTTTATCATAAGAGTAGTACGGAGTATCTGTATGACGCAACTCATAAGTATGCTTTTTTTTTTTTAATTTTTTTTTTTATGTACCAATATAGCTTAATGTAAATGAAAATGCAAATGAGTCTTAAACTTCGAATTCCTATGTTAATCTTGATAGATTTTACTAACAAATGGTTTATGTTTACGATAATTTTATAGGTTAACTATAGAGATAATAAAATGTGTCCCCAGTTTCTTTTATATTTAGAGATAACTTGTAAAGTGAGAGTATAAATGCAAAAAATCTAAAAGACGGAAGGAGTAAAATGCAATAATTGGACGGAAGGAGTTGAAAGTACAAAAAGAAAACATTTTCCAACTCATTTTTCACATGCCAATGAGTGGCTAAACATCAACAAGGGATTCATGTATTTATAATCTACTCTATGTAATGATAAAAGAAGATGAATTTGAACATATGGTACGATATGAGTATCTTTCGATTAAGTTATTGACTTTGGGAGCACTATAAAAATATGGCGTTTTTATATCTCTTAAATTTTGATAAAGATTTGTTTCTTTCAAGTAACTTCGGTAAATGAATTTGTGACCGTTGAAATTTTTAATCTCCACATCTAATTTTTGGAGTATAAATCTCAGTTATATTTTGTGTTTTAATGCTCCATAATTATTAATCGGAGTAAGGGAATTTTTGGATTTGAGTTCAAAACCTTTATGATATTGTATCTTGAAAACATGTGAAGAAGGAACAAACTCAACAGTATCAGTAGCTTCAATTATCGGTTGGAGGGCCATCAACAATTATATTACCTATTAAATCCCCTTATAAAATTTTTATTGTGGGAACCCCCTTATAAAAACAAAAGGCCTCGATGAGCATCCCTTAAGTCATTTTTCGACCAATTTAAATAAAATTTTGACTGATTTATCCTTAACCTTTAAACATGTATTTGCTTAAAATATAGTACAATATTCACTTAAAGGATGAGGGTAGATTGGTCAAAATTTCATTTAAATTGGCGGAAAAACGACTTAAGATGTCCCTCATGACATTTTATTTTTATAAGGGGTTCCCCACAAAGTTTCTTTTATAAGGATTTTTTTTCAAAAAAACCTATTTTATAAGGGGTTCGCCACAAAAAAATCCAAATATTTATTACTATAAATTTTGGTATGTACACTGGTAATATCAGTCCATCCCAATTTTTATATGCTAAAAGAAGGGGAAAAAAAAAAAAAAAAAGACGAAAAGCTTTTAGTGACNTTTTAGTGACAACCCCAATACAGCTACTATAAAATGGACCTAACATGAATACACCCTCTCCCTCCCTTCTCCTATCCTATAAAATGGACCCAACAATTACTTCTCCTCCATCACAAACATAACACAGAGATCAAAAGAGAGAGATCTAAAGAAATAAACATTAATTAATGGGTTCACTTGTAAACATTGAAGCTGCTGGTGCTTGTGCTGGTGCAGGGAATAATAATCAAAAACCCCATGCGGTGTGCATCCCATACCCAGCCCAAGGCCATATCAACCCAATGCTTAAACTTGCCAAACTCCTCCATTCTAGAGGCTTTCACATCACCTTTGTCAACACTGAGTACAACCACAACCGCCTCTTACGCTCTCGAGGCCCCGCCGCCCTCGACGGCCTCCCCTCCTTCCGGTTCGAGACCATCACTGACGGTCTCCCCACCACCGACGCTGACGCCACACAGGACATTCCCAGCCTCTGCATCTCCACCGAGAAACACTCTCTTGAGCCCTTCCGCCGCCTCCTCGCCCGCCTCAATCAGACAGGTGATGTGCCCCCCGTCAGCTGCATCGTGTCAGATGGGGTTATGTTTTTCACCCTGGATGCTGCTGAGGAGCTGGGTGTCCCTCAAGTGCTTCTTTGGACTGCTAGCGCTTGTGGTTTCTTGGGTTATGCTCAATATCAACGGCTCGTCCACTTAGGCCTTGTCCCCTTTAAAGGTAATTAATCACATTTCATTTTCAAGTGAGTGATCTCTTATTTTTATGCTGCTACTATTACTGATTGTTATCGTTGTTAAACCCGTTAGCTTAGGCCCTGTTTGGGGTGATTGCCAATTGCCAGTTTTCAATTTTTTTTAAAACTCAAAATTAGTTTTTTGAAATCACTTTTTTTGGTTTTCTAGTGTTAGTTTTGAAAATGAAGTAGGGAACTGTAAGCACAAAAAGATTCAGCTTTAAATTAAATTTCTACAAATAGTTGAAAAATTTTCAAAAACAAAAACTGACAACTGGCAACCACCCCGAACAGGGTCTAAGCATTGGACAATTCAATTTATTTATTTTTTCGGATGCATGGGACAAATCTTTAAAGTATAACAAAAATCGCATAATTTTGAATTGATTTGTAGGCACTAGTCTAATTAAATATACTATATCGTACCACAATATTACTCTCATTTTTTTTTTTTTTTAAGGGTGTGTTTATCTCACTATATTCAATCCCATTAATTTAAATTAGATAAATAATCAATTTTTTTTCACTCATATATGTTCATTATATATGTTCTCGTTAAGTTCATTTCAACGGGTTATGTTTGACAAAAAATATAAAATGAAAATAGATAAAATTGAAATGGTAATAAAATAGCTCTAACTGCAAAAAGAAAAGCTAACATTTGAAATTAGATGTACCTATAGATTCACGACGGTTTGGTAGTTGAGAGGGAAAAAAAAAAACTGTTTGGTAGTTCAACCACACTTGAGATATTTTACAAAAT
>BSSO01005566.1:0-12977 GCA_030267885.1 Mesembryanthemum crystallinum | reverse complement strand
AATTTGTGGTTTCGTTTTTAGCATATTTTGGAGCGAGATAACCAATTATCCAATTCCCGCCAAGATGGATATTCTAGAGGGAAAAGCCTAAGGGGAGAGGACTTACCAAGATTGTATTTTTACTTGATTATTGAGTAACATTTTATTAAGTCAAATCATGTCTAGCGAACTCTCCACCTTCAGGAAGAGTGGAAGTCAATTGCTCAAACTAAAAGGCATGAAACATTACATAAGGAATAAAACTTGCATAAAATTAGTCCATGTTATAGACCATCCAAATCGATTCATACGTGCAGGTCTTCACTGGGCCTTCTATGTTCATTTATTTTCTTAGTCTGTAGACTCTGTACTATGTACCAAATTATATGTAACTGGTGAGTCTTTTGCGATTTCTCATCTTCTAGAACATGGTAACTTTTCACTTGCTATTATCTTTATAATTACTAATGAGAGGTAAGAATGTAATAAACCCACATTAAGACATAATTAATGCTCTAAATAATAATCGAATAGGAGATCTTGTGTTAATTAAGTCTATTTAGTGTTAATGAATTTAGAATGAGCAAAGAATCCAATAATTAAAAAGTAATAATTTTATAAATTTCAAGAACCAGAAATAAACAATTTAAACACATCTAATAAAAAAAAAATTGATAGAAACACATCTAATAATTAAATATTAAATATGTTAAAAAGATTAAATAATTGAGCTTTTAGACTATCTTCTTGTTTGAATTAAGTGCGGTACATAATTAACAACATATATAAGGAGAGCTATTGACAGGTTAATGACGTCACTCTCAAAAGAAGAAGAAATATAAAGCGGTTATGAAGGAATCAATTCAAGCAAAAGTTTAAGCTAATGGTTATAGGCCCAATCAATTATATATCTCCTCAATACGCCCCCTCACGCAAATGCCCATTGGGCTTGAAGCGTGGATCATGCATAGGCCCTTCCAAACCTTATGCTTTGGCTCAACTATTTAATAGGAGAAGGGGGGTCTTCTCAGGATTCTAACTTGGGACCTTTTGGTCACTGAAACTCTGATACCAAAATAACATTCATGGGGAAAACTTAACATGGTAAGAAACGAACCCGTGCCGGCGTTCATGGGAAAAGGTATTGAGGCGTTGAAACCATTCGCGACAACTAATATTTATGTTATTATTTGCACAATAAAATACTTATACTACAATTGCACATAAGCTAAAACTAAAAAAATAACGGATGATGGGTTGGCATATGCCAAGAATATATAGTTTTTTCAGATTAACAAATTACTTTAACTCGAGTATTATTCAATTAAATTATGTTTGGCAAAAATCAGCTGCTTTTTCAGTTTCAACTACCTTTTCAACTATCATCTAGTTTTTTTTCTTTTATTATTATTATCTTTTCAATCAAACAGTTTATCAAAACTATGTTTACCTTTTAGCTTTTAACTTGAGCTTTTTCAACTAGTTTTGAGAAGCTATTTTAACACATGTTTCACAAAAAATACATTTTCAGCTAGTTTGTCACTAGTTTACAATAACTTTGAATTATTAGATACCTTATCAGCTATTTTGGCCAAACATAGTGTTAGTGTCTATTAAATTTAGTTTTAGGTTAGTTTATTTTAGTTTAGTTTGATTTTCTATGCTTTGAGGTGAAATGAAGACACTGTAACAAATACGTGTTTGCACAGTTGGAACAAATAATGCAGATTGCAGACAGCAGATCCATCCCAATCCCATCCTATGCCATCCGGCCATCTGCTATCCCATTGTTTTGTAATTGGTATGTCGGTCTAAAATAAATCCAAATAATCTAAAAAGAATATCACACTGGATGCCTCAACTGTCCATATTGATGGTTAATTAGGAAATAAATTTGAATTGTTTCACCTCACAAGTGTCCAATTTCCTTAACCGCGTTGCCACTTCCCTTTCCCTATATAAACCCCCCTCACACAATTCACATCTACCAATAAAACACCAACCGCCTCTTATCCCTAATTTATCTCCTCAATTTCCAGAAACTTCTCTCTCTCTCTTCCCTAAAAATGAACACCCGCAATCTTCTCGTAGTTTTCTCTCTCCTGGCCGTCTCCACGGCCGTGTCCGCCGCCTTGGCAGGACACGGGCGGGGGGCAATGTTGGGCGGGTACGCGCCGATCAAGAACCTGGCCGATCCGGCCGTGGTGGACATCGCGAAATTCGCGGTGAAGGAGCACAACACCCAAAGTGGGGACCACCTCCAGTACGACCACATCGTCAAGGGAGAGCAGCAGGTTGTCGCCGGCATGAATTACCACCTCGTGATCTCCGCCAAAGACGGTGGCGGCGCCACCAAGAATTACGAGGCTGTCGTGTGGGAGAAGGCTTGGGAGCATTTCAGGAAGCTTACATCCTTCAAGGCTGTGTAAATTGTTACTACTATATTAGTACTTGACAGTATTCGAATGTCACCACACATTTACAAGAAAAATTATAGAAATGGTTGCTAGTTTTGTAATTTGATGAGTGATATGTATGTACGCAATAAGAGTTGGTTTTCATCTCAATCGATTGATCGATCGATCTCCCTGTTTTGGTTCTCTGTTGTTATTGTGTTTGTGGTGACAAGTGATTATACGGTTTAAAATTTGGTTCTGCGTATATTTGTTTGATTAATTGATTGCATCATTGGATTGGTGATTTTTTTTTTTTTTTTTTTGGGGTTAATTTCTTGAAATAGGGACATTTGATCTCTCGGTTATTGGTGTTTCCAGTTGAATTAGAGAATACAGGATGATTCGAGAAGTCACCGACAAATTAGGAATAAATGATTTAGATGATTTTCACACTATTCAACGAAAACTGCGCTAATTTTCACTATTCTGCAAGACTGATTTGACCTCATTTATCTCCAAATTGGAAAATTAACACCATTTGAAGGGTTCAACTTTTCACCAATGTGACAAAAAAGGGTTCAATAAAAAGGTCTCAACCAGTTGAAAAAAAAATCAAAAATGTTTTTAATTTATTAATAAGCTGAATTTGCTATGAAATAGTATCTAAAATACCCCTTGATAATTTAACCAAATCTCAAAACTCAATTCTCTCTCCTCCCTCACCCCAGAAGTCTGACTCCCCATCTCCTCTCTCTCTTCCTTCACGGATCCCTCCACGGCTGCACAAACACCCACTATTCTGACATTACCATCTCACACCACTCCGGCATTACCATGGCTAAGGTAGTGGTTGATGGTTTCAGCCCCCATCTCTAACTCCTCTTCCCAACAATGGAAGCAATGTCATGGATGATAAATGAACTTCAATTGGTATCAGAGTATATATTTCTTGAATTTGTACTTATATGGACTAATTAATTAGAATTATACATGTTATAAACCAAGTTTTGGTTGTTTTTGAATTTACGCTCGGTTTCGGTTGCTTCTGGGTTTTAAAGGCGGATTTTTGTAAACTTAATGTTAACCTCTAATTTTAATACTGTTATTTACGCACTTGATAAGGAACTTGTAGCCAAAATTTGAGCAAAAACCACTTAGTACTTTGCAAGATACAAGTGTTTTAGTTTTCGGATTACTGCAAAAATCGTGAATATTCGATGTTTTGCGTGCTTTTTAACTCCCAAATCATGCACTAAATTTACATGATTATAGTATATTGATAGTATGTTGTATGATCGTTAAAACGAGTGGTAGTTCGCTTGATTTGGTTGAGAAACAAATAAGTTATATGCATACGAAGTTGACATGTTGAGCATATGTAAATAAGCAATTTTTTTTTTTTAATTCTCTCCTATCTTCTGTAGCCATGGCAGGGGTGGGGGAGGGCTGATGCTTATGAAGGCAACATTTGCAGGAGGGTGGAGAAATGTGGTGGTGGAGAGAGGAGGAGTGTGGTGGTGGGGAGTACAGATGATGCGTGATGGCTATGGGGAAAGGGAAGGGAAGACGGGGAAGGAATTGGGAAGGGAAGAGGGGTAAAAAGGGTAGTTCAGGTTTGGAATTTTCATTAAAAGAGAAAAATAAATTTTTAATGATTAATTAAGGGTTAAGACCCTTCTATGTCACATTTGAAAGGTTGGACCCTTTTTTGTCACATTGGGGAAAAGTTGGACCCTTCAAATATTGTTAATTCCCAAATTGGTAAATTAACGGGAATTGAGTGAATAAGTAAGTGAATGACTTGAGTTTCAATTTTAACAAATTTTGGAGCTATAACCAATTCCAGAAAAAGAAAAAAGAAAGAACCATGGATGGGAGAAGGATGTTTAGCTATTTACTCTATGATTTAATTCATTGTCCAATTTAATTAATTTTGATAGATATGGGATGTGGAAGGAGACAAAGGATTAAAAATAGGACGAAGCAAAAAATTCTAAGGCTGTGTTTGGCACCAAAAGCTAGCTTTTGGCAGTTTTTGGGCAAAAGCTACAGCTTAAAGCTTGCAGCTTCTTGTTTTTTCTCTCAATTACCAAACAAAGATTTTAGCAAAGTTACAGCTACAGCTGATTTTTGAAAGCTATTCATAATAGCTTTCACTTGACAGCTAGATTTTGAGCAAAAGCTACAGCTTGAAGCTAGAGCTTATTCTTTTTTCTCTCTGCTACCAAACAAGATTTTAGCAAAAGCTACAGTTAAAGCTCACAGCTACAGCTAATTTTGCCAAACATAGCCTAAGTAACAGTGTATTGGTTGGGAAGTCTACGGATTATTAAGAGAACAGTAAATTGATTGGTTGGGGAGTCTATATGGGATTTTGAACAGGATTGGGTATTGGTGGAGGATCCTCGAGCCTGGCCAAGCGGACATTCTAGAGGGAAAAGCCTGAGGGTCAGGGTGAAAGAGTTACCAATGTTTTTTATATTTTATATTTGATTATTGAATAGTTTTTTTTATTAAGCCAAATTGCATCTAGCGAACTCTCCACCTTTATGGAATTAGTCCAAGCTATAGACCACCTAAATCGGTTTGTACGCGCAGGCCTTCACTGGGCCTTCTATGTTAATATTATTTATGTCCTTGGTTTATACTATGTACCCATTATATGTAACTTGTAAGTCTTTTGCGATTTCTGATTTTCTAGAATATGGTAGTTTTTTACTTGCTATTATTTTTCTAATCACTAATGAGAGGTAAGAGCATAATAAACCCACATTAAGACAAAATTAAAGCTCCAAATAAATAGTCGAAAAGGGGTTCTTGATTTTCATAGCAAATTATTAGGAGCACCTTTGACCTAATTGTTTACGAGTTTGAGTGCATGACTCCTCACATGAATGGCAATTGCATCATCCCTTCCCCCATTTCATTCACTTCCTCATTCTTATGAGTTTCTACGATTCCTAAATTGTTCTGAAAAATTCCGCTTCTTTGGTACAAAAGCGATTTATATTAGAGTGCTTCTTATAACTATTAGTAGTCATATTTTCCTACGGGTATGAGAATATGTGGTGAAAGATGTAAGTTTTAGAACATAGATGCTCGATTTTCTATTTTTCTCTCTCTCTCTCGAGAACCATTCCAAGAAACATACCCTTTTTAATCATGGTTTTGTTACTCTTTGATGAGTGCCTATTTTGTAATATTTTAGTGAACATATTGCATTCATCCTAGCCTAATTCTAATAAAGAACGCATAATTTTCGGCTATTTTTACTTTGGACCATTTCACTACTTCGGATATGTTTTGTACTCTAATGTGTCTTATAGGTCCAAATTTGGAGCCGAATGTGCAAGAGAAGGCTAGTGGAAGCCAAGACATGCAAGCCAAGATCAAAAATGAACCTTGGAGCTACTTTGGAGACGTGCGTGGGCACGCGACATCGTGCGTGGGCTTGCACGAAGGGCAGAATGTCAGCCACTTTGAGGAACTAATGATGCGTGGGCACGCCGATTCGTGCGCGGCCTCGCACAATCTCTACAAGGCCNTTTATGTGGCCTTTGGTGTTCCACAAGATTAAAACTCCTTATTTAGAGATATTTTACATCTTTGTTCTTCACATTCTAATTTCAGTTTTACTTTTCCCAAAACCTCTAGAGTAGAATTAGAGTAGATTTGCAAGTTCTTATCGAATCGTTGGAGATTATCGCAACTTTACACTTTCACATCGCCAATCGAGACTAAGTTTTCTTTTCCCTTTCTCTCTTCTCTCTTCCTTTAGTTGAATGTTTGATTTGATTTCAATGGAGATGTTGATTCTCTCTTTGATTATGATAGCTTAATTTCATAATTTGGGATTGGGTAAAGCCCTACTATGATTTCTTGTGATTGATTAATCCCCCTTCCCAATAATTGTTGATTGTTGATTGTTGATTTTAGGTTTCGCCCTTGTTGTTCCTAATCTGATTATTGCTTGAGAGAGTGATTTTTATCTACTTGAATTGAGTTACAATGAAAGTTGGATTCGATTTTTAGAGTTCAAGGGCGATGATTGTGGTATTATCATGAAAATAGAGAATATTGCAATTGGGCATTTGACTTCTTGTTTTTAATGCTTTCTAATTGGTTCAATCCATGAAAATAGGTCTTGAGTTTTGTTAGAATGTATCAATTGCCTTGAAAGAGGGATTGATTTCTTTGTTGAGTTAAAGTCGCTCACTTGAACTAACTCAGTAATCATTGGAGGGTTAATTATTCGTAAGGATATGTCGTAGTAGTGGTGTAGCCTAGTCCCGGATTCCTTATCTCATTGATTCTAGTTAATTGTGTTAATCGTTATTAGATAATTGTTAGAACAAAATCTATATTTGACCGACTTAGATAACATACACTAGAGAGCACTAGTACTTGATCCCACTTCCCTGTGATTGACCCGTTTGTGCAACGATACCGTTTGCTTGTGGTTATCTAAAACTCCTAACATGCATCAAGAGCCGGCTAAGTCCGCTCACTCCAAATGGTTAGGCAAAATTGGCAAGCTCGCTGGATGATCGCACAAGACAATGATCTAGGCAAAATTTAGGGCACAAACAAACACGGGTCCGTGAACTATGTCGGTCTGATTCCACATCGGATACGTAGGTAACCTCTATGAGGCCCGGCCATAATAATCACTCAATTACACAAGTTTGTAAGGGTCCTACATGATCACCAACTAAAGGCAACTCAAAATTTAAGGGTTTGACATCTTCGTGATTTACCCTTCTCATGACCTAAGACTTGGATTTGAACTCACAAACCCTACATGATCTTCCACCAAACACCCATTGTCTTCTTTTCTAACACTTATCCAAATTCCCTTCAAAACACTACACTTCCACTTGGGACTCTTTACCTCGGATCAATCTTAGCACTTAATTCTCGGGCTCCGATAGCCATCATCTCTCGAGTTGATCATTAGGCATTCTTTCACTTCCAAACTGGGGGTTTTCATCCCTTTTATCATGGTTCATCAACATTTATGAACCCTGAGTCCTATAGTGCAAGGCTACCCACCTCTAAGCATATCATGCTGATTACCCCACTCCGAAGTAGGGGCTTCCACCGTCGAAAGATAGCCTCTCTAAATGAATGGTTCATTCGAAGCATCCTACACCTTTGCGGGTACAATGAGGTACTTCATGGATCCATTCCAAACCGAGGGCTTTTCATTCCCCTCAACCATGACTCTATATCATCCTTCAACTCAAAGTCTTCCGCACCAGAAGACCCTAAAAGTATTGGTCACCCCACTTCAAAGTGAGGGCTCCTTCTTTGAACTCGTGGTACCATCACTCCTCATGACAATCTTGGCTTTTTGAGGGACAATTGGCATGAAATTTCTTCAAAAATCAAAAGTCGTCTATCACTTGGAGTCCGTCTCCCTAATGATACATATCTCCCCTCACATCATACTTCGAAGTCCAACATTTTATCTTTCTTGCATCATCCCCTCATGGTCGAGTTGCACGGAGCTTGTGCATAGTTATCAACATAACATGTTAGTACCCTTCATTGCCTCAAAGGCTCATACACATCACATACATCTTGCATGAGTCAACACCTCACATGTTACGACTCGGGTCCGTCCCATATTGCATGAGCATTTCACGGGTCCGTCCCATATCACAAGAACTACTTAATGAGTCTGTCCCTTTACATCTTTGCACTTGTCAGGTCTTGATGGGTCCGCCCTACGTCACACGTGCACGTTCGTCGGGTCCGCCCATGTTACATCACATTCACAAGGTTCGTCCTTAATATCTTCATGTTGTATTAGCAAGGTCCGTCCTTAGTATCCATGTTACATGCTATATGCTCTATGTATTCTGTCCCCATGACCTACGCTTGATTTGATGCAAAATTCGATTTCTAATCAAACCTTTTTCACCTCCCTTATGGAATTTTTAAACCCGAACGGGCTCAGTACTTATGAAACACGTTTTCCGACAAACTTTTTACCTCCCTAGTGGAATTCTAAACCCGACTTGGCTCGGTACTGACAAAATAGGTTTTCCAACAAACTCTTGCACCTCCCTCGTGAAGTCTTAAACTCGACTTGGCTCGGTACCTACAAAATAAGTTTTTCAACAAACTTTTTCACCTCCCTCGCGGAGTCTTAAACCTGACTTGGCTCGGTATTTCAGGAAACAGTTTTCTAAAACTTTTCAGCAATCTAAGAGAGCGGTAGTCCATCTGTTCTTTCATTCAACAAGTGACAATTCACTTAAACACCAATAGATTTTTCGACAGACCCTTTTCAACAGTTTGAGAGAATTAAATCCAACTTTTTCCTCTCATTCAACATGTGGCTATCCACTTTAACACACATTAAACCCGATTTTACTCGTTATTCGCAAAATAAGTTTTTCGATAGACCTTTTCATCAGTTTGAGAGAATAAAATTCAATTTGTTCCTCTCATTCAATAGGTGGCTATCCATCTTAACACACATTAAATCCGATTTTACTCAGTATTCGCAAAACATGTTTTTTGACAAACCTTTTTAGTAGTCTAAGAGAATGAAATTCAATTTGTTCAACTCATTCAATAGGTGGCTATCCACCCTAACAACACATTACAGCCGATTTTACTCGGTATTTGTAAAACAGGTTTTCCGACAAACCTTTCCAGCAGTGTGAAAGAACGAAGCTCAATTTGATCCTCTCATTTAACAGGCGACCACCCGCCTTGAAACACATGTCCCTCACCAAGAATAGTCAGGTTTTGCCACCCCAGGTGTTTCTCAGGTGTTTCTGGACTACTTTGACTGAGCTTTGACTTTCGCTCTTCCTCAGAGCTCAGTCAAAGTAGGGGCTTCTATAGACACCCCACTTGGTGTCTCCTATGTTCTCCACTGCCCGATGACGATAACAAATGACATGCTTGAAAATGATGACCACATAAGGCAAGATCTCAACTTTGGCAGATCTCTCATTAATTTTCCCCTCTTGTAGCCTTTGCTCTAAGCTTTCCATAACATCAAACGGATCTTAAATCGGAGTGCCGAATCAAAAGATATAAGCGTCTAAAGATTTTGGCACAACAACCGAGCATGGAGCGGCAAACGGATCGAACATCCGCCTAAAAACCCATGAAAAGGAGCTATGGACCCTGATCTATGGGTACATACCAGATTAGGAAAAGTAAGTACGCTCTGACAATCAATTCGCGACCAATCAGGTCACTATCGTACCGTTGACCACGCGGTCCATGTATACGATGAGCCCATCGTCCTGGCGTTGAGCCCCCCGCTGCACTGGTGCGTGTTTGGAACCGCTTTCCAGCTGTTTGATCACTTAACTACGAAGTATTTCCCCCCTATAAATATGTCCACTCCTCTTCATTACCACAAGAGGAGAAAGAGGCAAGAGCAAGATTGGGAATGGGAGAGCAAGAGCAAGCAAGCAAGATCCATTAGAGTTAATCCTACAAAATCCTTATGAGAGCCAAAGCAAGGTTGCTATACCCAAATAGAGAGAGAGTGAGCCAAATCCACCTCCATCTTTATCCTCCTTCAACCTTAAACCACTAAACCCATCTCCAACTTCACCCACCTTCAACCATGTTCATCCCACCATCACATAAACACTCACCCAAGCACCACAAATTACACCCAATCACCAAAAACTAAACCGAAGCACCACAAAATCAAGCACACAACAAAAGCACCCATTTACATCCTCCAAGGATTAGGTTCTTGCCAAAACCGCACTCAAGCCAAAGGTGTTCTCATCCAACAAGCTATCCCGATGGCAATCTACCACTTTGTTTATTTCTTTTCGTTCTTAATCATTTATTTTCACACAATTACTTTCTTGTCGTTGACCATGTGACATTATTTGCTAAATAAGCCAAGCATGAAATAAACTACAGGGTCACTTATGTAAACACCACCTAACAAAGCATGCTCACCTAATTTATCGTTTTGCAAAGCATGTAAAACGTTAATAAGTTCTAGGTTTAATTCGTGCACTAATCATTCGTGATTTTATCCGTCAATTATGACCATGAATTAGCACTTTAGATGGGTTTGGTTCATCCAACCAAATTCATCCCTAAGACCTCCAAAGCGATCACCGTAAAATTCTTCTATAGATAGTGTTTGCATAAACCGACATAGTAAATGTAGAAGGACTTAATCAATTACAGGCTTATCTTGTGAATACAATGACAAATTTTTGATCTATTTGAATAGAGTCCACATCCCCGTACTTGACTCTCCCATTGAGCATAGGAAGTTATTCCCCATCCGAGAATGGGGTGCAAAGCGACTTGTTCATGATATCTCTCTAGATATTCGTGTTCAAGCCCTTTTTTAAAAGCGATTTCCATATTACTAAAATATGGTGGCGTCATCTCTATTTTCACAAACATGGTCTTCCGACCAATAATCGAATCAAAACATGATAAACGAGGTCAGACCTCTCAAATCATAAAGCCGACCAAGACAACCACAAAAGCAAAATGCGGGGACCTCTCACGGCAACCCCATCTTACATTTCAGTCTGTGGGGCAAGGTCCTGGGAGCCGCTGTCCACAATACTACAAGTTAATTTATCCGGGCCCAAAGTTTCTTAGGTTTCGCAAAACCTAATAAATGATATATGCAAAATGGTCATAGTAAAGAGTAAAGAGTAAATAGACACATACAGTAAGATGCATTCACTTAAATTTAACATGTGGATTAAAAGTTCCAGTAGCCATTGTAAAATATTCCTATTTGTTGGTATTGCCAGGTTTTACATTGAAGAAAGTAAATGTTGAGGTTATACTTTGCATCAACTGCCTTAGCTAGCTAATAATTATTTTGGTTCTTGTAAAATACGTCAGGTTTGAATTGCCAACATGGCTAAACAGAAGAGTGTGATATTTCAGATACAAAAACCATACTTTCTCAACTTCTACAACTCATTGGTTTCTTGACGGTTATCATACAGGTGTGTCGGGTCGTGTTCGTGTCAAAGTTAAATGGGTTGAAAATCTCTTGACCCAAACCTAACTCGTTTATTAAACAGGTTGGAAGTCCTTGACCTTGACCGTCCCTATTTAACAAACGTGTTACCTGTTGTAGACACCCCAAAGTGTCTCATTGCTCCTCGCCCTGTTTGATGATGATAGCGATAGATGACTTGGAGATCATGAACACCTAAGGCAAGATCTCATCCTCAGCTCATACTTAAGAAATTTTATTTTTGGGGGTGGCCCTCACCTCCAGGAGTCCAAAACTTTAAAGGGGTCTTAATTCGAAGTCACTGATCAAAAGTGATTAGTGTTTGAAGGTTTCGACCCAAAACTGTGCCTAAAAACGATCCAGCGGGCCCATGACTCGGCCCATACTCCACGGGTTTGACCCATTTCAGTTCTAAATGCCATTACACGTCATCCTGCGCAAAAATCCAAGTCATCGTTTAAAGGGGGAAGCGGGCAGAATCGACCTAGCTAGCCACAACACTATGGGGCGATGGATGAGTGCATTATTTGACATGTTTTTCTAGGGAAAATCGTACTCATTTGATAGGTTTTCAGATGATTATATCATTTCTTAGGTGATTTTATGATTACCTTAACAAGGATGACTATTTGGGGTACTTTGTGCGATTGTTGCGATTTCAGGTGAATTTTGGTACCTCGAGCCTTACAAGAAGTTTTGAATGTCAACGGACAATATACGCTTGCGTATGAGATTCTTGGAAGGCCACAATAATTCATCTATGTAATGGAATTAGTCAAAATTGAAGTTGAAAAGTTCCATGCACAATTTGGCCCAAATGAGTTAGGTTTGCGGTTTTTGCAATTTTGACACCTGTTCAGTATTTTGCCCATAAATTCTTCGTTTCAAATCCAAATGAGGTTCTCTACACTGTCATGGAAAGATAAGAAGCAGGGCTACAACTTTCATGTTTTGAATTTTTTCAAATTCGAAGCTTAAGAGGGTCAAAATCAAGCTCGAAGTCAGCTGACAGGATCTGACCTCCGCCCAGACATGCAGAATATCATCCGGGCGGGCGAAATTGTCGCGAGCAGCACTGCAAGGAAGCAAACCTACCCGGGCGGGCGGAATCTCACCCGAGTGGGCAGACCTGATCCGGGAAACGACTTGATTTGCACGTTATTTTGTAATTGTTTTTGGAAGTTTTGAAATTTAGGAAGTGTTTTAGGACATATGGGCTTCTATTTGAGCCTATATAGGGACTCATTAGCTATTTTAGAAGAAGACCTTCATTAGCGAATTTAATTAGTTTTGAGAGATTAATTTAGCCCTAAAATTATCTCTCTAACTCAAGCAACTTTGTGATTTTCATCCAAGATTCAAGCTTTATTAATCCAGGTACTTAGTTTTTCTCCAATTTTATTATTTCATAGTTCATTAATCATTTTTAGTAGGGTTAGATTAAATTAATTGTTTGTTTCTTTTAGCATGAGTAGCTAATTTCCTAATTTTAGGGTTGATGTAGCTTATCCTATAAGTTGATTTAATGTTGGGATAATTTGTTGTTAGCATGCCATTGAGATCTACTGTATGTGATTGTTAGAGACTCATGTTATTAATTGTTCTTGAAAAAG
>BSSO01005565.1:0-12977 GCA_030267885.1 Mesembryanthemum crystallinum | reverse complement strand
TTTTGCTGAAATCAACAAAAATGAACGAAAATAAGTTGAAAAGAACAAAGGCTTAGTATATAACTCTATAATCACCGTAATTTAGGACTATATTAGTAATAGTATTACCTTAAACAAACGATTGGGCACAATTAAACCTCAAAACAAAGCATAGTATTAAGTAGCTTTACCTAATAATTAAACCTTAATGGGGCACCATTGCCATACTAGATAGATAGACAAAAGTGCAATAATAATCCTTAACTGAAAAAAGATTGATGCAATGCTGCATGATAGATGATGATATGGGCGGCGTTCTGACCTGATGATTATTAGTAGTATTGTTGTTGTGAAGGAGGCGAGGGGATGATGATGATGATGTTGATGAGGAATAGAGTGATGAGAGAAGGGGAATAAGGAGGGTGTTGGCACGTGTGAGCAAGTGAAGCGAGTCTTCCATGAGCTCAACACAGTCATGATGCGCTGACCATTGAAGCGACTCTTTCTTCATCATCTCATCAATCCCCATCTTCTTCTTCTTCACCGCTATCTCAATCTGACCCAACCCTTCCTTTATTCTCTGCATCGTCAACTTCATTGACAACTCTACCATTCTCATCATCATATCTTCCTCTTCCTCTTCCTCTTCCTCACCTCCTCCTGTACCCTCCCTCTTGTCCTCCTGCTTCTTCTGGAAATAATACTCCTCTCCAAGTGACTTCACACACACCTCCGGATACCGAGTCGTCCCGCACATCCGGGTCACCAACATATTCGAAGATGAAGATGAAGATGAAGATGAAGATGGTGAGTTTTTGTGCTTCACTACAACAATGACCAAAGTTGCCAGTGACACTGATAACGTCACCAACACCAGTAATATCATAGCAACCCAGCCCAACCTGACTTTCTTATGGGTCTGATGGGTTCGGGTTTGCAGCCCGGGTTCGGTAATGCGGGCTGAATCACTGGGCTGGAGTCGTCCATATTCTGTCACTGATCTGTTGGTAGGATCAAGCTGTGCCAGGGAAGGAGAAGAAGACGACGACATTATTATCACGTACTACTACTACTACTTGATCAACTCAGATAGATGTATAATTATATGTTGAATTGAAGGATACTCAGATCATCACTATAATTGGTGACAGAAATATAAGCCATACATACAACTGAATCTACTTTATATATATATATATATAATATATAATGCTAATGATAGATGAAATCAAGTGTAATCAACAATATAATGCTGACGGAGCATATAATTTGACACCTCAATGTATTGTATGCAAATGCAATGTGCCAAATAAAGAAATTGCAGTCTTGCTACATGTCATTTTGCTTAATAATACATGAAAGCATATAATTAAAACAGTATATTTTCTTTCCTCAATAGTCAATATGTACATACTGTAATATATATATATATATATGTGGTGCTAAGCTGTACATGTTTTTATTGGATTCGGAATGCGTATTTTGTTTTCCATATATAAATAATTGAGATTCATTAGTCATCATAAGCTAAGGTTAATTTTCTCTCTTGATTTCTTTCTATTTTGGTACTTATGGTTTAGCTAGCAGCAGATATTTATATATACGTAGGAACGATTAATTTGATTTGTTTAATTAATTAAATGATAATCTATTATGTGAGCTATGTCATCATCCATTTGCATCTATCGTTCTCCTGATATGTAATTAAAATATTTTGATTAACATGCATGCTTCTATAGATATCATTTCAGTTTCTGTGATTATTTGGTATTTTGGTTAGGCAATGCTGAAATCAAAGGAGTTGAGTTAGTTGTGATCTTATATATGGAGTGACCAAATACACAATGGGATTCTTTGTAACAGTTGGCTAGCTTGAATTGGTTTGACCAGCCAATATATAGGGAGTATTATTGATTAATGGTAAATATTAAAGAAGTTTGATGAATTTAGTCGACTATCACTAGTGATTATATGCCATCTTAAAACCGTCAAATTCTCCTATGAATACAACTTTTTCAACAAAAGACAACTCACTTATCAAATTTTTTAAGTACCATTCTCAGTGTAATTGGCACCCCACTACCCTTTTTAAACTCACTTTCAGGTGATTATCGGTCAATATTAGGAAAAATAACACAGTACGCATGCCCTTATCTGTCTTGCACATAGGTAATTTACCACATCTTGCTTACATTTCTTTCTAATTCCCCCATCACAATTTTTTTCCTTATGGAATCCCCTCGTTTCAACTGACCCAATCAAACTTCCGCACTATGAGCAAGCAACCAAGCGATGATTTGTCCCTTCAATTTCTTTCATTTTTTTGGCTTACTTACGATGTACCCTCTCTCTGTCCTATAGTTTTCTCTGTTTCATTTCATCTTCTCTATTAAAGCCAAATGATTGAGTTTAATATTGCAAATTGGAGTAAAGTTTATGCAATTTGCATTGTACATGTTTTCAATGCCCGTGCTTATCTTTAATCACACCATTTTATGTGAAGAAAGTGAATTAGATGTATGGGACAACTTTCGACTAACTTGCTTCATTTACATCACTCTTGATAGATGATGATAAGAAGTTATCTTAACAATAACTCAATGACATATACTCCATATATCTTTATGAGCTTCAAAAGTTTTGGAGAGAGTGTGTGAGAACTGGAGGTTAAACAAAAGAAGAGAGAAACGGTCAAATTTTAATGGGAATGGGGACGTGTTAAGTGGGATGTCCGACATTGATAAATAAAGAGACCTTGAACTTGTTTGTAACTGAGTTACTCCATCTAATGCCAGTTGATTTTAAGTTGAAACCTCATTTGTGATGTATTCGCTCACTTAAGTTTGACCCAAACTAGTTTGGTTGAAAACCACCCAAAAAGATATTAACGGGCCATTGTCATTTGTCACAATAAAATCGTCTCATAATGGAGATTTTGACTAGTTTTTTTTAAAGTTTTATGGATTCAAAATATTGCCTACACTAGCTTTTTTGAGGTTTAATTGCTTAACATGATAAGCTATCTACCAAACACATTAAATATTTGAAGTAAAGTCATTTTGACAAAGCATATTACAAAAAAAAAAAAAAAAGAAAAAAAGAAAAAGAAGAACAACCAAACATGAGAAAGGGAGAGAGAATGGTATAGTGGGACCGAGGACGGTGATTTAGCGGGAGACTGGAGACATAACACCCACCACGACAGCTGAGCTCCTTATTTTTGATTTTGAATAACTGACCGTTTGACGCTGTCCAATCTCCATCTTTCCTTTCAATTCTTCATTCTCATTCTCATTTTCTTTATAATAATTTATTTAAATCCACTAATAATAATAATAATACAGTACAGTAGTTAGCCATTTAATCCTAGTTTATTGTTTCCCGATTGGAATTTTCATTTTCTTGTTGAGCTTTTAGAGTTAGGGTTTCAGAACTGAAGTATCAATTATGGAGGAGCAATTGTCGTTGACTAACCACCCAATTGCAATCAACCTCCTTTGATTCCTGCAAAACATCCCCCCATAATTCCCTCCCTCTAGATCCGAAATTTCTCACATTCTCTCTCCTCTTTGCGATCCGAAATTCTCTAAAATTCAACTATTTTCATGGAAGTCAGCCAATTCGAGGTCAAAATCTTGAAGCTTTCGCCCCCTAACTCCATCTAGGGGGGGCACCATAATTAATTTTCGGATCAGAGATTCGTCGCAATTAGACACCCCAACAAATTCTGGAAACAAGAACCTCTCCAATTCAATTTCCAGGTACATGCTCTTCCACTTGAATTGCTCCAAAAACCACTTGGATTTTCTGTTTTCTTGACAGAATTCTAATCGATCGATCAATTAATATCAATTCACTATCATCAATTCAGAGAACCAGAGGAAAAAGATATATATATATATAGAGAGAGATAGAGGTTGTTTTTGATCAAGATTGATTGAGATGAGTAGTGAAAAGGGGCCAGTGAAGCTTGACGATGATCAGATCGCAGAATTGCGAGAAATCTTCCGAACATTCGATCGGAACAACGACGGGAAGCTAACCCAGCTAGAGCTCGGCTCGTTGCTCCGATCACTGGGCCTCAAGCCCAGCGAAGATCAACTGGAGGCCCTGATTCAGGCAGCTGATAAGAACAGCAATGGGATGATCGAGTTCTCAGAGTTCATAGCCCTCGTTTCCCCTGATCTCATCCCTGCCAAATGCCCCTACAGCGAGGATCAGCTCAAGCAACTGTTTAAGATGTTTGATAGGGATGGCAATGGCTACATCACAGCCGCCGAGCTAGCTCACTCAATGGCCAAGCTCGGTCATGCCTTGACCGCTGAGGAGCTCACCGGCATGATCAAGGAGGCCGACACCGATGGCGATGGCTGTATCAGCTTTCAGGAGTTCTCTCAGGCCATCACTTCTGCCGCCTTCGATAACTCTTGGATTTGAGATGTTGGAAGTTGAAATTGGTTCAACTATTTTTAGAGTTTTCGAACCGTGTTGCGGTGCCGGTACACAACCCCCTCTCCCCCACCAGCCTACATGTTTTATGTTCAACATTTGTTGTCCATGTTTTGTTCCTCCCTACATACTTTAGTTTTTGGTCTTTGCTTCAGATTTCTTGGATTGTTCTTCACGTTGTTGGATGTCAATGACTTGAAATGTTTGGAATTGTTCTTCCTGTTTTGTATATATATAATGAAATGCTTATGGAAGACTCGTTGTTAATTTGTTCAAGCGTTTTAATATGTGCAACTCATAGTCATAGGGGCATTATAACATCTCAGGTTTCATAGAACTGATAATCAAGCAGTTCCATTTTTCATTGTCACTCCTGCAAAGTAGTAGTGATATCTCCCCAACAAAGTTCACCTTTATTAAGCTAATTTGAATCCCTTCATAAAATGCAAATCGAAAATCTAAATGTTTGCTGCCAGTGATCTTAGGCAATATTAACAGCACTATTTTGACATCAATGCGACAAGACATCTGTCCCTGCTTCTTTCCCTGTTATGATTCTGAAAAGAATCAAGGTTAAGGTTTCACTGAAGCAGGCTGAGGTTGTCTTTATGTACATCAGAAATTAAAAACTAAAAGTATCTTGCGTAGAAGAGTACAAACAACTAAAAGAGGTATGTTTTCTTATTGATACAGTCCAGCCAGCATTCATTATTCGCCTTCTCAGTTAGCACCTGTTTAGAATATGACTCCAGAAGTTGTTGAGTCGATCAGCACTGTCTGCCTTTCTGGCATTTAAGTGCTCCTGCTTTATATGTCATTAAAGCCAAAAGTGAAGAAGGTCTAGCACTTAAGCTCACAGCCTTGACATAAGAAGAGGATGATCTACTCCCGGATGGAACAAAATAGGCTCCATTTACAAACAAATCCCCGACTGATCTCCAATTCCATTTCTTCCATTCATTTTCTGAAGCTTCACGTTTGGTTACCTGAAACAAGCGGTCAATACAAACAGTCACGTTATTAGTAGGGCTATCATTTTTTGAAGCTCATGTATGGCTTAGCTTTATTTGCCCAAGCAACAAGTCAAGTAATTATAGAAGGATGGTCGAGCAAAGAAGCACCTGTTTAGTGAACCGATTGTTAGAAGCTAGAAATCTGTTGCCTTGGCTGTTAATAGTAGGTCCTGCACTTCCTCCGATGGCGTACATCTGCCATTGGGTGTAGCGATTATTTACCACGTGGAAATATCCAAATCTACACCTGAAGAATTGATCAAAGCAGGAAAAAGTGTGAAGACTCCCCAAATATTAATCTTACAGGCCAATTTCTGATGTACAGATTTTGATAGTATTGTTATTAGCTTACATTGGCATCCTCTGAACAAGCCCTTCCCCGAAATGGTTGAAGGCTACAGTGACCTGCATGTTCCTGTCTTGAGTGTGGCTATCACTAGCCCCTAAGAGCATGACCTTGTTATGATCGGTCATATGGTTGTTAGATAGAGTGATGGCGGTGGAGCCACGAATGACATCAATCAACCCATCAGTGCATCTCGAGAGAGAGCAATGATCCACCCATATATGACTTGAAGTGATCATAGAAATGCCATCACCATCTGATATGGTTCTCCAACCGTAATGGGTTGGTGAGGCCCTCACATAGGCATTCCCCCCTCGCCTGCAATCATGTATGTTGATGCCATGTATGATGATATGGGTCACATATTGCATGGTGATGCATGGTCCACCAGCAATATGCACATTGGCCCCTCTGCCATCGATGGTTTTGAATGAATTCATCAACAGCTCCTGTTTGAGCCTGATCACCATATCTCGGGCAAAGACTATCCACAATGGTTCGTCCTGGATGGCCCCATACCTCAAAGTGCCTGGTTTTGGGTTCACAGCATCATCACTAGGATCTGTCACCATATAGATTTTGCCATTTTTACCACCTATAGCATTCTTACCAAAACCAATGGCACAGGCAGCCAAGCGCTGGCGGTGTTTATCCCAATGCCTGTCACAACGCCAGCAGTCATCGATGGGATTGCCAGTCCTGCAAGAGGCTAAATTTCTCCTAGACACATTCATGGCCCTGCATAAGGGGCAAATAGAGAAAGAACATCATGTTAGTATGGTTTTCAAAGTATTTGGTGCCAATATACCAATATAGATTGGGTATTAAAACAAGTTTGTATCATACTTTTGAACTTCTTGAACTACTAGCTCAGGATCCTGAAGAGGTGATGAATGGATGAAGATGGGATGAGACAAAATGGTCAACAAGAAAAGAAACAAGAGATGCATTTTGCTCCTGTTTGCTAGCGAAAGCCAAGTGAAAGAGAGGCAGAGTTCTCGAGGGAAAGAGAGAGGCAAGAGCTATACTTATTATGATGGGGTTTAACTTTAATACTTTGCTCAAGTATATATAAGGGATTAAGGTTTAAAAAGGCTATGGGGAATGGGGATGGATCATATACTTAGAGCCCATGTGATTTTTGATTGGCTTCTGTTTTTATTTTGCAACTTGAGAAAATCTCTGGCTCAAAACTTTATTAAATTAGTAGTACCATGTTCCTGGTACTAGAATCAACCCCAAATTTGTAGGTTATAAACTTACATTATGTTCTAATTTAATGGTTATAACTTACATTATGTTCTAATTTAAGTATAGACATTTACTTATCTTCCCTCCGCCCAATTCAGCTGAAGTGAATAGAGCCTATGTTCAGAAAAATTCACTTTCCCAAAATATTAGGAATGAATTGTGGTTGTATGTCTTGTACTTGTAGGTGCTTCCCATGAGGCTTGAACCTATGACGGGCATAACCTGATGTATAAGCTATAGTTTGCTTACTAGTCAGCCAAACACTTCTTTAGGTCATGTATTCTCAAGTATAGATGGGCTTAGTACTTGTAGTGTGGTTTTGACGATTCAACGCAATAATGCAGTCGTACACTTGAGAATTCACATTCTAGAGCCTGCAACGAAATCAAGAAGCATGATTAGGAAAGCATTAGAGTACAATGAATCGTACATCACATCACATGTGATAGGAAAGCTGGATAGACCAAGTAATTCCATTGGCAATCTGTACATCTCTGCCAATATTCAGCCATTTCCACAACGTCAAGAGTAATCATTTTAGCCAATAATTACCCTGACAACCCACGCAACAGGTTATACGAGCCTGCAACTATCACTGAAACAATCCATTAAATAAGCCCTCGCTGATAAATGATGCTGATTATTTGATAAGAACTCAAGTTACTCAAACTCTAATTTAATCACGGCCATCACCGAAATTTACGTGGTCAAACATGCCAGTTAGTAATGTGCCGCTTCTTCCAATGGCTGAAGTTAGTTAATTAAATATCATCATCAACGTTGCTTCTTGCTTGTTTAATTTAGCATCTGCTGCTCACATGGAAGGTCGTACCAATCTCCGTAGATGACGAGGGATTCATTACTGATCGCTACCAAACTTATCTGTAGTGGAAAATGCACGTTACTTCTCATGTGCCAAACATTCTAACTTCTATCTGTTTGTATGAAGTACTAGTAATTGCATAACTCATGACATCACTTGCATTGGAAGTCTTTAATTATCACTATATCTTCGCAATTTAGCCGATATGGTAAAATAGATTGCCTTTTCGGTGATGTCTTTCTTGGGAAAAAAAAAGGCATATGTCAAGTCATATTAATCAAAACTGCTATAATCGATATACACGGTTGAGAATAGTCAGCTTTGTAATGAAATGTATGAGTAGACATCTGAGTGGAATGAAATAAATGATGAATTCTCCGTCTTTCGTCACCTTTTTCATGTCTTCTCGCTATTGCTGTTAAAAAAACCTCTGCTTTAGTTACAACTTGGCAAGAATAAGGTTGGATATATTTGAACTCCACAGACTCTGACAAAGAAAGTCGATCCACCCATACATATTGTTAAGTGATTAAGCAAGGGACTTGAACACATATGCCTTACTAAAAGGTCTTATTTACTAGAGTAGTAACTTTTATTTAAACACTATGCTTTATTTAGCCTTTCAATGTTCTACATCTATTTGAGTATGGTTTTTGTCCTGATTGTGTTTTGGTTCTATCAGGAATATTTGATGTTATTGGATGATATGGAATATATGATTATATTCTTCTGTTTAAGAGGAGGTAAAAGACAATAGGAATTGAACACTTAAACTTGCAGTTTGGGATGATACTCTATAAAAGAGAATAAGCAGCTCACTTGATGAGCAGGCAATGCAAGTCAGTTAGTAGTTCTGTTAGACTTTGTTAGAGTTTGTTACAGTTAGCTCTCTCTTTCTGTTAATGATGTAAGAGCCTATATAAGGTTCAGCACCATTCTGTAAGAACTCAAGTCATTCAATCAGAATCTTCTCCTCCTTTTTCCTTTTTCTCTCAACAATTCTTTCTCTCTATCTTTGTTCTTGCTCAATGTTTTCACAAATTAAGACAGTTAACATGGTATCAGAGCGAGTAGTAAGTTAGGCTCAAGCCCTAAATCATCCACGCTTTAGGCCCAGATCTGGCATTCTTGTGCAGCAGGGTGCTAAAATGGGTGTGTCCCACATTGACAATTGAAGTGACCTTGAGCTTCTTTATAACCAAGTGAATTACTCCACCTTTGTTAAACTAATTTGAATCCCTTCTTTGAGTGCAAATAGCTTTTTCAGCATCTGAGAATAAAGAAGTTTTCTTTCAACTATATTAGGAACTCTAAACATTGTAATTAGAAGGTTTGAGCTGGTACATATGATATGAGTATATATGTTAGCTACAACCAATGGTTTTAAGTTATGAACAAAACTGTGGTTTTCTTGTAAGTCACTTCTATGGTCTGTTGACCACTGCTTTTAGCTTTGATTGCTTCTATTAAGAAATTTGGAAAGTTCAGTATACAATCTGGTGTTGCCAAGAGGTCATGCCTTAAATCAGCATTACTGTGGTAGCCTGATGCTTTAATTGTAGTACTCATATCAAGGAATCAGTTCGCGGCTTAATCTTTTTTTCTTTTTTCCCCTCCAAGAGATGACAATAAAGAAAATTAGATTGGGGTGATAGTATTCATGTTAGGTGCTTCATCCCCTCCTGAACTTTATCATGTTGTTACCCCTCCCCCTCTTATCAAAACTAACTGATCACTCCAGAAGGGCTCATCAAATAAGTTTGTCAGAATGTCAGAAGAGCTTCCGGTCTTCTGTTTTCGTATTAGCAAGATTTGAAGTTTCTTCATTGTGTAGCGTGGAAATATTGCAAGCACAGTTGTCAACAATAAATATTTAATCAAAAACTGCAGTATTATACTATATATATTGACATCAATGCAACAACACATCTGTCCTTTCTTCTTCCCGTGATCTCTTTTATGATTCTAAAAAGAATCAAGTATAAGGGTTTCACTGAAGCGGGTTGAGGTTGTCTTCTTGTACATCAGAAATTCAGAAGTATAAATTGAATGATAGAAAAGGAGAGTGAAAACAGTTGAGAGGCGGTATGTTTTGTTTGTAATGCAGTCCAGCTGCAACCTTTCTCTTCGATCAGCACTGTCTTCCTTTCCGGCATTTAACTGCTCCGGCTTTCCTTGTCATTAAAGCCACAGATGAAGATGGCCGAGCTGCCAAGCTCGCAACCTTGGCATAAAAAGAGGATGATCCTCTCCCAGATGGAACAAAATAGGCTCCATTTAGAAACATATCCCCTTCTGATTTCCAGTTCCATTTCTTTCCTTCGTTCTCTGAATTAGCATGACGTTTCGTGACCTGAAACAAGCGTCAATACACACAATCACGTTATTAGGGGGGCTATCAACCTCTACAGCTAATGTCTGGTTTGTCTATGCATGCTAAAGCAACCTGTAAATCAAAATATTATAGAAGGATGGCATAGCAAGAAGCACCTGTTTAGTAAAGCGATCATTAGAAGCTAGGAATCTGTTGCCTTGGCTGTAAATAGTTGGTGCTGCACTTCCTCCAATGGCGTACATTTTCCATTCGGTGTAGCGATTATTTACCACGTGGAAATATCCAAATCTACACCTGAATAAATTGATCAAAATTAAACAGTCAAAGGTGTGAAGACGCACCAATTAATAATCTAATCTTATAGACCAATCTCAATCTGCTAGCTATTTTGATAGTATTGTTAATTTACTTACAATGGCATCCTCTGAGAAAGCCCCTCCCCAAAATGGTTGAAGGCTATAGTGACTTGCATTTTCCTGTCTTGTGTGTAGGTATCACTAGCCCCCAAGAGCATGACCTTGTTATGATCGGTCATATAGTTGTTAGATAGGGTGATGGCGGTGGAGGCACGAATGACATCGATCAACCCATCAGTGCATCTCGAGAGAGAGCAATGATCCACCCATATATGGCTCGAATCCATGATAGAAATGCCATCACCATCCGATATGGTTCTCCAACCATAATGGGTTGGGGAGGCCCTCACATAGGCATTCCCCCCTCGCTTGCAATCATGTATGTTGATGCCATGTATGATGATGTTGGTGACAGATTGCATGGTAATGCATGGTCCACCAGCAATATGTACATCGGCTCCTCTGCCATCAATGGTCTTGAATGAATTCATCAACAACTCTTGTTTGAGCTTGATCACCATATCTCGCTTGAAAACTATCCATAGTGGTTCTGCCTGGATGGCACCGTACCTCAAAGTGCCTGGTTTTGGGTTCACAGCATCATCACTAGGATCTGTCACCGTATAGATTCTGCCCTTTTTACCACCGATGGCCTTCTTACCAAAACCGACGACACAGTCGGCCAAGCGCTGACGGTGTTTGTCCCAGTTCCTGTCACACCTCCAGCAATCATCAATGGGATTGCCAGTCCTGCAAGAGGCTAAGTTCCTCCTAGACACATTCATGGCCCTGCAGCAAATTTAGAAGAAGAACATAACGTTGTTATTAGTATGAATGGGTTTCAAAGCATATGGTACCAATATAGATTGGGCGTTAAAACAAGTTTATATGTAACATACTCTTGAACTTGTTGAACCACTAGCTCAGGATCCGGGACTGCTGATGAATGGATCAATATGGGAAGAGACACAACAGTAACCAACAAAAGAAACAAGAGCTGCATTTTGCTCCTGTTTTGCTAACCGAATCCGAAGCCGAGCCAAGTGAAAAAAGAGAGGCAGAAATGAGAGGCAGAGTTCGTTCTTTGAGGGGAAAAGATAGACAAGAGTTAATACTTGAAATGAGGATTATAGTTCTTCCAAGTATATATATATATATATATATATAAGGATTCAATGCAAGGAAGGGTGAAAAGGACAATGTGAATGGGAATGTACGTATCAAATAATTAGAGCCCATGTGATTTATTTGATTGCCTTCTGTTTGTATTTTATATAGTACTATGCAACTTGAAAAAAGAAATCTCTCTGCTGTCTAAGCATTGACTTAAACTTATGAAAATACATCCCCATCCCCATCCCCATCCCCTACCAATATTCAGCGAATTTCACTAAGTACTACTACTATAAGTTAACGCCAATGGAAATCAATTTCATCATTAAGCCAATTAAAATATATTCCCCAGAAACTTAAATTAAAACATGCAGGCACCGCAGCAAAAGTTATACGAGGCTGCAACTATCACAAAAACAATCATTTCTTAGATAAGCTAATTAATTAAGCTGTCGATCATTATTCTGATAAAAATGATGCAGTAGATCGATTATTTGATAACAAACTCAAGCTCAAGCTCAAGCTCCCAATTAATCACGAATAATATAATGTTGCCGGAATTTTGGTGTCTGAACATGCAAGCTTAAGATAGTAGGAGTAATGTGCAACTACTTCAATTTTCCTAACTTAAGATAGTACGTAGTTGAAGAAATAAATTAGGAGGCCAGGCCAGGATTAATTTCATTAATTAAATATCATCAACTTTGCTTGTTTACAGCATCTGCTCACATGGAATGAAATACTCAATGAATTGAAGATAGGCCGGCCGTACTTGTTCCGTAGATGATGAATGATGATCGATGAGATTGAGGGTCCATTACGACTCATCTCCATCTACCAAACTTAATACTAATGCTAATGCACGTTACTTTCATTTGCCCAACATTCTAACTTACATCGGTTTTTATCAATATATAGTAACTACTCCCTCCGTTTCACTAAAATCTTGATGCCCTGACTTTGCACGGTCTTCAAGACAACACTTTGACCATGAATAATTTTATTTATATAAATACAAAAATTTATAAAAATTTGATATTTTGAAAATACTAGTATTTAATATTACTCCAAAAATATTATTTTTATTTTGAAAATCATTATACTTTTCCATATATTAATGGTCAAAGTTTGAAAACTTTGACTTTGCAACATCAAGGCGTAAAGATTTTAGTGAAACGGATGGAGTATTACTATTTACTTTCATAACTCATGACATCACTATGTAGATTGTTGGTAATGCAAAGATTTTTTGGTGGGAAGTTGGTTTTCTCTCTCCTTGTTTTTGGGTATATGAAAAGTCTTGAGTCCCACA
>BSSO01005564.1:0-12978 GCA_030267885.1 Mesembryanthemum crystallinum | reverse complement strand
CCGGAAAAAACGAACGAAGGTGACTGACCGGCCGACCCACGAGCTGCCGCCGAAGAGAGTAGCGCCGATAAGCTGCGCCGGATGTTAGAGAGATAGAGAGAGACAGAGTTGTCGAGGTTTTTGGGTTTTCTTTTGACTTGTATTGTTTGGCTTCTTTTCGTTTCTCATACTGAATTTGTCGTTTCCTTTTTTTTTTCCCCTAAATAAATACTCCCTGTAAACGCCTTCAAAGCTGCCTAAACGTTTTGAACGCGTTTCGGATATGTCTCTAATCCATCGAACCATTTTGAGGTTGAGACGAAATGTCTCTAACGTGTTACTTAGGCATTTCTGTCACCGAAACGTTTCGGAGGCGGAAAACGCCACTGTTTAGCCGTTTTCGTGCTTAGGAGGCTGCAATAGCGGTCAACAAAAAGATGTGAAAAATCTTTAAAATTGAGATGACATTACTGCTTTCCGACTAGAAAAATTATTGTATAGAGTTGATTCTACTTATAATATGAGAGAGGGAACATTGGTCCTGGACAACGTAATAATTGCTCCTCCGACTCACCATCACCAAAAAAACCTCACCATTTCACATCCCAAAATTCCGCAAAAATGAAAATTGGGAAAAAGAGTATTTTAAATGGGGAAATCCAACACTCTAATGGGGGATAACCGGCAATATCGACCGTTTAATCGAAAAATCTGTCAAAATTCTCATTTGTCAAAAAAAAAAAAAAAAAAAAATAGTTTACATTAAGAATTTTTTGCGGGGAACCCCCTTATATAATACACTTTTTGTAAAAAATCCCCTTATATAATTTTTTTTTGTGGGGAACCCTCTTATAAGTTACTTTGGCAATGACCAACCCCCCTTATTCAATTTTTCGACCAATTTATGTGATTTTAGGACCGATTTGCCCTTCCGAAAATTTTCCAAATGGGTTTTTTCTTCACCCTTTGGAAAAATTTACCCTATGAATTTCAACAAAAATGCCAAGTATGAATCAAATGAGATCTAAAGGGTGAAGAATAAACCCATTTGGAGAATTTTTGCAAGGGCAAATCGGTCCTAAAATCCCATAAATTGGTTGGAAAGTTAAAGAAGGGGGGTTGGTCATGGCCAAAATAACTTATAAGGGGGTTCCATACAAAAAAATTATATAAGGGGGTTTTTTACAAAAAGTATATTATATAAGGGGGTCCTCCGCAAAAAATCGTTACATTAATAGAGAAGTAGATTAGTACATGCACAATCTAGTAATTTGTTAATGTTATCAATTAATGAAATTTTCAGCAAGGAATCATATACATGGCACCAAAACCATTTCATTGAGGAGAGAGAAAGAGAAAAGTTATGAGAGAGAACCTGTGGTTTGTAGACTTCTCAAACAAATTACAAATAAATCAGCCCCCATAACCAATTTATTTATTTATTCATAAGATATTTTTTTTTTTTTTTTTTGAGATGATCTATTCATAAACTTAGCCAAGGTTTAGCAATTAGGCACAGTGATCGACTCATTCTTATTTGAAAATTGAAACCCGAATACTCCATGAGCTTTCCTCGGTCAAAGGAGAAAGAAAGGAACTTTTGGCAAGGAACCCTGGTGAGTTCCCTTGTTTATCTATTGATGTATTTATTTATTACTATTTTTTTTCTTGTATTATTGATTCCATGGGATTACTTGATTTTATGGTGCATTTATCACCTTATTTAAATCTTATTTTTGTTAAGTTCAAATCATCAACTTGTTTACTCTCATATGTTAATATTAATTCAGTGCCGTTTCAGTTCGTTGCATGTCGTTTCAGTTAAAAATTTGAAATGGACACATCTAGTTTTAGTTGCCTAAAACTTAGGTTCATGTATAATTTTGGGTGAAACATTTCAAATTTAGGTTCTCAAACTGATTTTTGTCGATTTTTTCTTTATATTTCTTTTTCAGTTTCAGTTGAATTTTGGAATGTCCAATCAAACCTATCAACTATTTACTTTGCAAAAAAAAAAAAAAAAAACCCTATTTAGGGCCCCAAGTATCCAATTTGCCCTAAGGCATACAAAAGGTTAGAACCGGCCCAACCTAAATACATAATTGCCTAGTGGCGGACCCAGGAAACTTTTAGAGGGGTTACCTCTATTTACAAAAGTTATTGATTACCTAAAAAACAAATTCCCCACAAAAAAAGATAGTACTAAACTAAAAAATGTCCTCACAAATTGCATATAACAGTTAATATTCAACACAGCTCGCATATTTGAAGGGTAGAATGACATTCGCTTCCTTTATCCGGGATCAATCGGAAGATTATTCAAATCAATGAGACCATTAAAATTAGCACAGAAAGCGCAACCACTTCCCCTTGTGCCTTCTTGAAATTGAGATGGTTTTTCACTTTGAGACATTGGAGGTTTCGTTGTCATCATTTATCCATAATTTGTTGTACCAATTAATTACAAATTTAGTACTCATATAATATAACTAATTGATTTATAATAAAAGATCACTAGCTAATACTTCATACAAAAAATGAATATCAAACATTGGCTAGCTACTGCCTCATACAAGAAGTAAATCAACAATTATATGAAAATCAAAAGATTCATCCAAAACAAATTGCTTGATTAAGCTTTACTAACTATAAACTAACTTAATCTAATTGTTTTTGCCTCAAAATTGACCATCTCCAACTCAAACGTGAAGATCAAGAGCAAGCTTTGGCAAGAGGTAAATTCATGTATACCTCACACCTAGTTATTTAGAAATTCTAATTAAAATGAACTAAGACTATGTGTTTGATGATTGTATGGGGTAAACCAAGATCAAAATTGGAATTTCCCTATGTATATGCCACTTGGGCTTGGGATAGTGTAGATCAAGTGTTGTGATGATGAAATCATGTGATACATGTTGATTTAAAGCTTTTGATCTTGTGATTGGATGATAGATCATGTCATGCATATATGTACTAATTTAGCCTTGGTTTTTTTTGATTGATGGCTTGATCATGAGATATGCCCACATTGTCGTGTATGATGATTATGAAATCATGAGTAGAAACCATGGATCTATACATGCAAGTTTATTTGATTATTTATTAGGTTATTGGTAAGATTAGATCTATGGCATTTATTGATCAAATGATAAGGAAAATGATTGAGAATGTTGGTGTAAATGAACTATGGCTATTTATGAGCATTTAAGGTGATTTTGTTGGATGTATGTTTGATTGAGAGATAGAATGATTAAAGAACATTTTAAAAAGAGCTTAGGTGAACCCAAACATGATTTAATTTGATTAAGTAATTAACTAACTAACCCTAGATTAAACCGTGTGTTTGTATGTGAGATTAGAGTAATTTTAATTGGTAAATTAAACCCTAGAATTATACTCTTAATTAATCAATGGATTAATAATACACTGATGTGAGAAGTGTCAAATAATATATTTAAAAGAGTTAAGAAAAATAATTAGATTAATGGGCTAAATAATCGCTTGGCTTACGAAGGGTAAAATAGTAATTTTACACATCATGGATTGATATATTATGAGAATGATTTATTAGTAATTTAATTAATTAACTTGGTTAGGCCGAAAGGACTAGGAAGGGTAAATTGGTAATTTTACATAGCTTAGCTTATAATTTCATTAAAATGATTTATTGGTGAATTAAATCAATTTGGTTAATGGTCGTGAGTTGTAAGAAGGGTAAATTGGTAATTTGGCTTAACCTGAAATAATATTTTTGTTTTTGGTTAGGGGTGGGGGAGACAAATGCAGTATGCTGGCTAATTTTCAAATGAAAAGTGTGATTGGATCTCTTCATAGCTCATGATTCAAAATAGCTTTTGTTAGATTACAATTACTTGTACATGGGTCTTAAATATTCAGTATGGCATCACTGTTGCATATTCAGTCAGATTCCTCAAAAAATAAAATAAATGAATAAGCATAGTTAGTAAGATTATTGGTTATGCCATTGATCAATAATCTAGATTGCTCTTTCAAACAAACTCTTGAAACATATTGGACCATTTTGTCAAGTTATGTAATTTGCGTTTTGTTAAGTTAGGGAACATAAACAATGATACCGGAATGTGGTAGGGAGTAGTGAAAGATGTTGCGAAGTTGATTTTTGTAACCTAGATATTCAAATTGGAGCCTGTTGGTTAAGTTAGAGGCACTAGTTTGTTCGTTTGTTCTTCAAACTAATGGTTTGTACTTTGTAACTATATTCAACTGAAAATCTGAATGCGAAATTGAGCTGAACGGATAAGTAATACGTGAGAGAAAACGTAAGGAGTAACGAGTTGCTCGTGCTTAGCTCGTTTATCAAACGAGTATCAAACTGGTACTCGTGCTCAGCTCGTTTATTATCGAATGAGTATTGACCGAGTATGTTCGCGAGCCGCTCATGAGTGTATTGATTCGTTTAAAATCCTAATTAACAATAAAATTAAGGCTACCTAATCATGTCTAGACTAGGTAGGGTGATAAGGCACCTAAACCTTAAGTAGGTGATTTTAGAGTAAAGTTGCTCTTTTTCTTTTTAATATATACGTGTTTCAAAATCATATACATGCATTACATTTATAAAAATTAAGCTGAAATTAGGGAAAAAAATACGCAGTATTATTTTTTTTTTTTTTGACATGTATTTAGCATAAGTTCCTTTTATTTTTAATATCAAATCATAACATAAAAATTTCAATTGGAAAGAAAGGAATTTTTATATATTTAGCTGGTCAAAGAGTATAATTTGCAATTAAAATAAAAAATAAAAAATCTAAGGATGCATTTTTGTTAAATTTGAGAAGATGATGAGGCAGAATTTCGACTAACCCCAAACTCTGAGTGTAAATATTTAAAGTGCTATCGCCCTCTTGTAGCACATGAATTGTATAAAGTTGAGATCATTCCTAAAAAGTGAGCAATCATGATGCTATGAAACAAGAGACGCATGAGAACTCTTGTATCCTAAGAGTGTGACGTACTGGTCGTCCTAGCAATTTGGTGATTAATAAAATTCCTCATTAGTTACCAAAAAAAAAAAAAAAAAGTGTTATCTACCTATCTATCTCTTTAGCTAAATCAAACAAGTTATAAAAATCTTATGGCCTATTTGAGGTGATTTCCAATTACTATTTTTAGTATTGAAAACTTCCCAACATCTTGTATAAACTTAATTTAAAGGTAGTATTTTTGTCATTATTATTGTCTACTTAATTTTAAGAACTGACAACGCAAATCTGTAACAAACCATAATTAAAAAAAATGTGATTTCTAAAATCTTTTTTTTTTTAAAAAAAAAAAACTAAAATCTGAAAACCATCCCAAATAGGGCATTACTTATCATGGTCTATGGTAATACTTCATCTAAGCCTTCGTTATACTTAAACCTTGGTTTAGTCCTTGTCACCCCGTCAAAGTGAGATTTCAATTTAGTTCGAATCACATGACATCAAATGCCACAAAAATAATTAAATCCATCAAAAAGCAATTGCAATAAACAAATACTACTTTGGAAGGAAAATATAAAACAAGAGGCACACATATTACAAATTCTAAACCTGGGAAAAAAAAAGGCAAACCAAATAAGACTGTGATCTTTCAATTCAAGGTCTAGATNTTATGAATTTCAAGGAAAAAAATTGCCTTACTTTAAGTTACCCATATATTATTTGACTCGCTTTTTCACTTACTTTAAGCTAATTCTCTCATCGTATTGAAAATGACATCTTTTTAATGAGAAAACGAGCTTGAAGAATTGCCAAAAATAGATGAGGAAGTTGGAAAGAGAATTAGTTACAGAGATTTTTAAACTGGTGGATGAGGAAATGGAAACAGAGGTTTAATTGCAAATTAGGTTCAAAAAATGAAGCATTGAATGAGGAGGGAGGGAAAATGAGAAACATAAGATTAAAAATAGGTGAGAGTACGTTGTTTTGGCGCTTTTATTAGAGTTTTTAGTGTCGCAATAACAATTAGATAATGGAGTTAGAAAACAACAAACCATTGGTGTGATTGTGATAATAGTAAACCTGAAATTGTTCGTACTATTTCTACATATCTCTAATAGCTTTTGCATTCTAAAACTATTTTCATTTTACCACCCGAATTTAAAATTATTGATACGAAATTTTCCTAGTTTGAAAACCTATAATCAAGTGAAGACATGAAGTCAATTTAGAATGAAAATTCATACAAATTACTATTCGTTATTTTTAAAGTCCTCTAACCCGATAATCAATAACCTCTATTCAAAAAAAAAAAAAAAAAAGAAAAGAAAAGAAAAAAATATGCTACTAATTTATTGGTCTTTCCTATACCATTGAAATTTGGCGGTCTTTCGTCAATCAAATTCTAATTTTTCTAATATCTCGATACATTGATTGCTAAGCACATTGCTTTGCTTGATTGCAACTTTCACAGTCAAGCTAATGAAAAGCAGAGCAGAAAATATGGTGAAATTATAATTAGTCCACAAAGTCTGCATTTCCTGATAGAATTTCTTGGTAGTATATTAATGTAAAAAACATACTGTTGAAGCTTAAGGTGGTTATGGAGTCAAAAATAATGATCAAGTAGGTTCACACGTCAACTTAATAGTGAGACTTGCAATTAAGTACTAATTCAATGTTGACCATAAGAATTATGACCACAATATTAAATGGGTCTTTTTAGTAGACCTTTTTAGCATTTGGGTTCTTAAAGTAACTCTGATAACGATCCAAGAGGTGTTGGCCCACTGGTAAACAAGCTTTGGTTTATACACCAGGTCACAGGTTCGAGCCTCTTGGGGAGCATCTACACGAATTTATTCGTGGAATACCCGAGGCCGTGCGTTAGGGGGTGCCCTTCACCAAAAAAAAAAAAAAAGTAACTCTGATAACAACTGAATCTTATAGAAATGTGACTCGCGCACATTGGTTCAACAATTACATGTATGTCCATTTAAAGTATTTTTTTTAATTTTTTTTTTATTTCAACCATTTTTGTTTATTTACTAATTTACTCAAAATTTAGCCAAAATAAATGGAAGAAAATGATCAATGAAATTTTAGTGGTATCTTCCCTCCCCTACAAGAAGTAAACTGGGTTTTCGATAGAAAAGATAGCAAAGATACCAACTGAGCTAAAGACTATTGGTAAGTACAATTCTTATTACTCCATTTTTATAATAAGGATTTTTATAATAAGGATATATTTAGGAATGATTGGTTCTCTTATTTCCTTTGCACAAAGAGGTAGAATAAGGTTAAATCAAAATAATATTTTACAAATTTTATAAATCATTAGGGTTACATATTCACAAATATACATCTCAAATACATGTTTGTGTCCTTCAATTTGTATTGATAGAAGATTAGAAGCCCTACTAGTAAGGCATTATTGAAAGAATTACTTCAAATACTTACAATATACTCCCTCTGTTTAAAATTAATGTTTATGCGTTGTTTTGTGTGGTCTCCAAAACAATACTTTGATCACAAATAACTGCAATTATATAAATCTCAAAACTTATAAAAAGATAATAAATTGAAACTACTATTCAAGATGAATACAAAAATTATATTTTTACTTTGTACATTATTTTTTTTTTTTTTTTTTGAATATCAATAGTCAATGACTCGCATGCGTAAACACTATTTTAAAACGGATGGAATATTATAAGTTGGGGGAGATGCCACTTAGGTTAGTAATCTACATTGTCAAGATAGTGATCAACACTTGAATATGAAATCCATCTAAATTTTGTGTTTCCAATGAGCTGAAAATCCAAAATACATAAAAAGTAAACCAATTTTTGACTTTTAGCATTGCTTAAAGTGGGGGAATAAAAACAAAAGAAAAGAATACCAAAAGAGTGAGTAAAAAGACTCTCATGATAAAAGAATTTGACCCAATTTAGGTCCATTGTGTTGTTGCATAATAGTGGCCCAACCCAAGAATAAACATTAGATGAGGGCCTTTTTATTCTTTTCTTTTTTGACGTAAATGATCCGGCACGGCATGCGTGCGTTTGAAAAATGAAATGGACATACAACAAAGTAGTAGGAGTACTCCACTACTATAGCAAAAGTCGTACTATTCTTTCCCTATTCCTTCCAAAAATTACTACTCGTATCATCTACACAAATTATATTCGGCAAAATTAGTTGCAACTGTAATTATGAACTTTTTTTATCTATTAAATTTAAGATGTAGCTTGTATATTTCACTTATTATAGAAATAAAAGTAGAGTTGATTAAATGGTTATTATATATATAGTTTTTTGAGTAATTTTTTAAAGATTATTAAAAAAAATACATGCGATAACTAATTCCAGAAGTAAAAAATACTCCTTATCTAAAATTAATAAATAAATGAGTTACGTTCTTTTATAGCGTGACGGATCAATTTAGGCATGATATAAAATAATTTATGTATAACACTAAAAAGTTTAGAGGTGACAGATTGAGACAATTGTATACAAGAATTTAATAGTACTAAATATTAGTAGGAGTAATGGTTTGGTACGTTGGTGAGTGGATTTACATTAACTAGGCAAGAAATAGGCGAAAAATATGCATAAGAATAACATGGCATTTTTCTTTGGGTACAACTTTATTTGAATTAAGTAATTAAGGTGAGTGGATTTAGAAAAGCAAGGCAAGATTTATGATTTGAGCGAGAACTAAGGCCAAATTATAGGTCAATGCCCAAGTTGAAGGTGACACACCTTTGAACTAATCGAAACTTTCCTCCTTTTACTACTCTCTTGAATTTTGATCCTTGCTTTGCCTTTACTTACCCCTAAATTTACCAAAAGGGAGACTAGATTAATGAATCTATATTAACCTCACCTCACCCAAAAAAAGAAAAAGGAAAGAAATTATGGGTACCTACCGACCATTAGTAGCCATTATCTTTGGCATACAATTTCAAAAGTTGGAGGTAGCTGTTTTTTTTTACCAATTGGTAAGATTAGGTACTATACTAATAAGTGAATAATTACTACAATAATTTTGCAAAAGGCTTTTTATCAGAAGCCCCCACCAGTTCATACAGACCCACTTCTAGGCCATTGTATGAGAATTAGTCGCGAAAACACGCAATAGTCCCACACACTGAGGCAGGTCAGAGGGAGATATTAGTACAATTTCATTTCGACAAAAAACGATGTATTACAATTTCATAAAAAAAAATTAAAGTGTTTACATTATTCACGGTAAAACATGTATTTTAACTTTGCATTTGGGACATTAAAATCCAATACGGGAAGTATAATTTAAGGGACAATGATTCTCATCTTCTAAGAACACATCAAATAATAAATTAGTAATTATTGATAATAATAAATATATTTGTTATATATAATATATTTTTTAACAACAAAAATAAATTTGTTTCTCATATAAGCACATCCATGGGTGCCCCTAATTAAAACTGCTTTTCTCCCGTCAATTTTTTTTCTTTTGTTTGTTTGTTTCCCCCCTTATTATTCCATATCTGTAAGATTGAAATCATATTTGGGCACATCTTTATCTTGACCATTTGGGACAATTCTAATCTCATTCGCACCGAGTCAGCTAATGTAAGAGCAAAGAGTTACTAGTTTATCAGTTCACATTAATCAAACTACCGATTTTATTTAAGGGATAAGAGTGTCAAAGCACACATCAAACACTTGTTGATAATCACACCTAGTACATTTGACTTTGAAAACTCTGGTAATGAGGGTGAAAGCTCGGAAGTATTGGTCAACCCATCACAATGTCGTTCTCGACTTTGAAATTTCTGGGCAACTGTTCCATAATCCATGATTCATATAATTAAAGTCAGTATTCTTCGTGTTTTTCAATTTCCAGTATAACATCACTCTGCTTGTCCCTTTCAATAATTTTCATGTTTACAATTCAATTCTTCATGTTTTCCAATTCATTTTCAAGTTTGGCTGCTAAGAAAATTGCACGATTTAGACGGTTTTGATCTTTATACCGAGTTCCGTTTATCTTTCATCTTTGACTATTTTTTACAATTTGATTTAAGTAATTACGCTTAGATGACAAGCATATTTCTTAAAAAGTATAGTTGTATATGGAATACGTATACGGTATTTTTTTTTTGTGTGATACGTAAGCGGTATTTTTTTTTTTGGTGTGATACGTATACGGTATTTTTTTTTTTGTGTGTGTTTGCAAGGAGTTCCTCTTTGGGCATGGCTAAAGGGCACCTACTAATGCACGGCCTCGAGTATTCGTGTAAGTGCTCCACAGGAAGCTTGAACCCGTGTACGTATACGGTATATTAGTATGTACATATATGCAACACTCATCCAATCTCGAGAAGGAAATGAGAAGAACAAAAATTGAAGAATTTCCAATTTCACATTCATAAGTTGCTATTGATTATATTTCTAAAAACAAAAACATTCATAACTCTAGTACTCACGCATCGAATGCAATAAACAACCAAATTTAAGAATCCATCTAAATCTCAGTTAGCTATCAAAATACGCATTTAATTGCACAGACTATATTCAATCAAATATGACTGAGAGCGAGTTTGTTTGCTATATCTATCAAAAAAAAAAAACGCAATCAATCGCATAAACTATGCATTTTATAATGAATATTCTCAAGAAGTATCAATCTTACACAATAAGCTGTACGTAACTACTACTCTTAGCAATTACATGAATCCTTTCGTCATCTCACTACAAATAGTCAAGTTTGTATATATATATAAGGCTAGTATTAGTATATAATTAGGTGAATGAATCTTCACCTACCAAACCCACGAACCAAAACCAAGACCAACAAAAGAATGAACAAATCTTACAGCATCCTGTCGCGTATTTACACAATTTAAAAAAAAAAAAAAAAGCAAACCATCAAAACTCGAAAGCATAGCTCCGTGATGAGCTTAACTGTGGAGTTCGTTGGTCCCGGTGCTAGGCGCCGACGGTGGCGTCGGTCCCTTGGGGAGCATATTAAGGAACCAATCATGTCCGTGTGGATACTTGCCCGCGGCAGCGGCCGCCTTTGTAGCGGTTCGACTTGGCCTCAATGTGGTCTCCTCCGCGGCCTTATGGCCGGGTGGCGCCGGCAACGGTCTGGCGGCGGAAGACATGATTATGAGGAGAGAGAATGTTGCTACTAGGAGATAGTACTGAATCAGCAGCTTCTTGTTCTTCATATTCAACTTTGTTACTAGTAATTTGCTGATTATGAGCTCCTTGATGATGAGAATGAGATCCTCTTTTTTAGGGTGGAGAGAGAGAAAGAGAGAGAGAGAGAGATGAGGGAATGTTGAGAGTTTTGAGGAAGGGGAAATAGAGGGTTAAGTGTGGGTTTATGTGGAATATATATAAGAAATGAACAAGGACGACAAAGGAGGTGGGTAAATGAGTTTGACAATGTCAACTATATATGCTGATCAGAGTGAGAAAGTCATTGATGGGGGTGGTAGCTTAACAAGGCTGCATCTGATGGGTTTTGGTTTTGGTTTTGGTTTTGGGTGGAAGATTTGCCATCATGTATATACCCAAGCGCTCTTACACGCGCCCTATTCTTGCACATCACGGCTGGAAAAATAAATGGGACGTGTTGCTGATGGCTTGACTTGCTCAGCAAGATCAGTTACATGATTTATTTATTTTTTCATTTTTTTAAAATGCAGTTTTCGCTTGGTGGGCCTTGTTCGTCATTCTCATCTTATAAACAATTTAGTCTAATTATGCAACTTACTATTTTCCACATATTATGACTAAGATTATTCAGGATTATCATTCAATACCAATGAATGAATATTATCTTTTGTTTTGGGTAAGTGATGGTCCCCTCTCCCACTAAAAAAAAAAAAAAAAATCAGAGAACAACTATTGCAATGCACCGAGAGAAATGTCGTGATTTAATAGAATATAAATGTAGTAAATAAAATGAGACATAGATCTTTACTGATTTTAGGTACACTAATTTCATGTTCCATCTAATTGTCCGTCCTACATGTATTTATTGTATTTACACTAATATTTATGCCTGTTGTGGAATAAAATTTTAAAAAAGGTTGAATGTAGGATCGGAATTTGATAATAGCTTATTAATTGAAGTAGTTATGTAGTAGTAGTAGTAGTCCATGCATGTTTTATGCCCATGTAGCTAGCCATAGAGGCATACTTGTGTTCTCACTTTGACATACTAGTCACCGGGCTTTTGGGGCACAAACAATAAATAGAGTAACATGTGGGGTAGCATATATACCTAATTGCTCTAACTATAAATTTGTGTCGTCCACTATATATCAACAGATCACATTAATCTACATAGATTACACTCACAATAATAAAAGAGTGTATAATCAAATCCTATTTGGATTTCAGGACGGTGCCACCATGAGTATAGCATATTTCATGGTGAGAGTTCCTTAAATTGAGTGAATTGACAAATTTTTATTCTTTTATTAATATAAGAGGAAACTCTAAGACAAAGAATAGAACACTTTATTATTAATTTAACTGGGGGAATTAAGATTAAGGTGCCGTTTGGTCTAGTTTCTTAAATGGAGTGTTCCTCTTACTTTTACAAATCTTTCATCCATTTATCGTTTCTTATTCAGTTTTCTTGTCCCTATGAGTTTCTAAGAAATCAAAATACGATTAGAATTAGAACTAAAATACTTCTACTTATAGCCCATTATTCTAGTTTCTTAGAAACTCGGGGCGAAAGTGTAGAATAAGGGAGAAGAAAATAGAGGTTTGTGGAGGAAAAACAAGAAATAGTAGAAACTATACCAAACAAAGCAGAGAAACAAGTTATTATAAGGCGAGGACTACGCCGTTAGCTAGAATAACCATATAGTCCTCCCTCCATATTTAGGAATTGATGATGAAGATCCGTAAACTTTTATTCCTCATTCGAACTAAATTACAAAATAGTATCTGAAGTACAGTTGACTACTTATTAAGTGCAAGCTACTCCCTCCGTCCTATAATAAACTTAACATTT
>BSSO01005563.1:0-12978 GCA_030267885.1 Mesembryanthemum crystallinum | reverse complement strand
AATTTCGGTTTACTAAGTTGCTAGGCTGGTTAGGCAAAGGTTGTCTAACGCCATCACTAGGCGAGCCTCCGCCCTGTGACAGTTTGGTATCAAAGCCAGGTTTACGGAGATATGGCTACTAACAAGAAGAATCTTGGAAAGCGCTTTAGGGAGATGACGAATGCATTCCAGCAGTTCTCATCCACTACGAAGGAGGTCACCGACCAGAACCGAGAGCTCATGACAGCCCTCAAGGACAAGCGCCCCCTCTACACTTCTCGTCTGGTATATGGGCATATGCTATGCATCAAAATACACGTCGCACATGTGGCTTGTTCCCACTTTATGCTTCGTCTAGTATCCTCCCACGAACGCTCTTAGTGGGACACCTGTTCAACAAATAAACAGCACAAGAAAAAGCCTCATCTCAAATTTTGTTTTGTTCTCTCTCAGCTATACCAAGCTATGCCATTCTGCTGCACTGGCCTCAATGCCTCCGGTGGCTGATGCGATGCGATCCTACAAGGCGCACCAGAG
This sequence comes from Mesembryanthemum crystallinum, assembly GCA_030267885.1. NCBI lineage: Eukaryota > Viridiplantae > Streptophyta > Magnoliopsida > Caryophyllales > Aizoaceae > Mesembryanthemum > Mesembryanthemum crystallinum. The sequence continues at coordinate 12,462 of BSSO01005563.1, read as the reverse complement.
GCGCCTCAAGGCACCTCCAACGAGGCGCAAGGGAGCTGGAGGTGGCCGCCTCTTTGTCCTTATGAAGTGTTCGGTGTTGGCAAGAGAAAGGGAGTAGAAGAATTAAGCTAAATACATGATAAACCCTCAAATCGACTGTTACCCACTCAACAAAAGGTATATACGAGCCAAAGCCCTCAATTAATTGCAAAGAATTTCTTCAATTAAACCCATGCCAAGCGAAACTTAAATCTAGGGTTTGACCGAAACCCTAGAACCCACATCTGTGAAATTGAAGCATGGGAGAAGAAGAGTAGAAAATAAGTTAAGGGCTTATGGTACAGTCGCTGGTGTACATGAGCAGCCGGCAAGCACCGGAGAGAGGAGAGAGAGAGATGTTGTGTCACACTGTTGCTGAATTGTTAATGCTACCTGTGATGTTCATTCCTTTATTTCAAGTTTGACTTTTTTTTTACATTCCCTCTCTCTTTTTATGAGAGCTGTCTTGTTAATTTTAAACTACTCCCTCTATCTTATGAAGTTTTTTATGTTTGACATTTTGAGGTCAAATATAAAAAAAAAAAAAGTTGACCATTAATTCGTGAAAATATACAAAGATTTACAAAGTAAAAATACTTATACTAGATTCATGTTAACTAGTATCATCATTTTATAATTTTTACTTATATAAAATTACAATTATTCATGCTCAAAATGTTGCATTGGAGACCGTGAAAAGTCCAACATAAAGAACTTCGCGAGATGGAGGGAGTATTAAATATTATTTTTTGGCTGTAGAGCATGCTCTAACCAGCCTTACCACTGACACTCAGTACATATATTGCTGCATCAAGACCAAAAGTAATTTCTTTCTTAATTTTATTATATCCATTTTTGGTTTAATTTAAGGATACATCTAAAGAGAAAAATTAAAATTTCTTCTAATGTATTTTGAGTAGAAATAATTGTGTATAATTAAATTATTATTTGTTATATTTTATGAAAAAAGTACGCCTCGCATCCATGAGGCGTGCGCCTTCGCCTTGCACCCTTTGCGCCTCAGCTCCGGGGACCCTTTGCGCCTCAGTGCATCTCGCGCTTTTTAAAACTAATTGTAGGACATAGGTTTTGGGAATTTAAAACAGTAGCAATTACTAAGCCCAATCAATTACTAAGCCCAATAAGGTTGTATAGCTTTTAAGATGCTTTTTTTTTTTCGTGCCAGATCCATAGCAAAATAAATAAATAAATAAAATCACGACATTTCCTGTCGTCCCAACTGATCCCACCCTTCTTCATTCTCGATTCATAAAAGTTACGAATTCCGTGCCCATTCCATCTCATGACCCGGACCGAACAGCGTTTCGTGCAACTATGTCCCTCATTGTCTCATCTAGAAAGGAAAGAAACTCTTTTTCCTAGTCATATGATTGCTACACCCTGTATCAAGATATCATATATTATTGCTTCCAATCTCTGGACCTGTTTGCACGCAAGGATCAAATTATCCTCTACTTTAGCTACATTGTCTTGCTCTCCATGTTGCAAATTCATTCGGCATTCATAGATAATGCCCGAATTGTCTAGATTTGTAAGACTTGATTTTGGATTCGTCGCGGCCAAAATTTGATCTTCCTCAACTACCTTCTCCAGTCTCTCTTCGAGACAAAATATTCTCCTCTTCCGCGACCATGACTGGAGCCATGACCATCACATTAGCTGAGCTTTGCCCGAATTGTCTAGATTTGTAACAATTTTCCACATATATCAAAACTGAAAGAATAAAGACAATTTTTATTTCTAACTCCCAACACCGCCTTTGATGAATACACCCTTGACAGTGAGGAGACGGATGCACGTGAAAATGCACTTGTGGAGGCATTGGGAATTAAACTTGTTCATCCCATGGGAAAGAGTATTGCCCTTGATTTGGTTTGGTTAGGTTCTCTTTCTTGAGATCGGCACTATTCTTTTATTATTTCTCTCCTTCTAATAAAATTCTTCTTCTTACCAAAAAAAAATAAATAACATAAATTGGTACTTTCAAACATGCTAAATAATATGCCATATAGGAGGTTGCCAACTATCAACAACCAACAAATAACTAGTGACAATTTATAACTATTTAACCTGCTAAAGCATATCAATCAAGCATGTGAAAGAAAACACTATTATAATATGATAGGAACAAAGATGAACAATCCTGGCCTGTTAGCCAAGACTTGGAAAAGACAGCATATAGGAGTACCATTAGTTGATACAATATGCTCCTCACGCAAGATAATATGACAGAACATGTAAAATTGTGAGATGAAATGGGAGAGAGGCATTTATTTACCTCCAAAAAAAGAAGCAGCCAAACTCCAGCGAAAAGAGAAACATCCACAATAGTTGACATTTGACAGTCTCTGATCAGTTTACCCACAAAATGTAACTGCAACCATACATAGAGTTGCACCCAAGTATAAGAGAGAATTAAGGATATTTTCCACAGAAGTAAGAAAGACACAAGAGGCAGCGCTAAGAACAACGAAGAGAAAACAATCCCAAAAGGGGGAATAGAAAAGAAAAAAAGAATGCTGATTTAGCTCTTTGAGAAAGTAACTGATCATACTCCACAGCTGTCCAATGGTTCCATGCAGATGCTAAACCAAGAAGAATTAGGTAACAGAATCTAATACCCATTTATAGGGTTCTCTCGTTTATGTGAATCCACTATGCCAGCAAAAGTTTGATTTACCGACGATTAACTAGCTAATGCATTTTCATATCATTTTGCAAAAAAAGGGAGAAAAAAAAGGTCAGAGTACAAGCTCTAGGATGATTGTCGTGTCAGTAAACATCAACATCTACCATCAGATGACAAAACAGATGCTGATTATGGCGATGAATTATATTATATGCACACTAATCTGCCGACAATAGGAGAAAAGGATGATAAGAGAACCTGGTTGTTCACACATGGAACAACAAGATCGCACAGCACATTTCAAAATGTTGCCTGTACAAAGCTAAGTTATTTGGATTCTTCATTTCACCTCAAGTACCCATGTCGGATCCTTGACACTACGACATGGTATGGACACTTGATACTTCATTTTAGCCAAAAACTTGCAAATTCTCTCAAAAATTGGCAAGTCCAACACCTAGAGTCGTATCCGTGTCCGACACTTGTAGCCAAGCCTGACTAACATAGGTACAAAGCACAAACCCAATCTGATTCTGTACATGGAGTGCATATATGTAAGCCTATCTCTATATATTAAAAGAGTGTAGGTGGATGGATGTAAGGCCTCCAAACTCCAATTGTTGACCTCTCATGCATTCCCACCTAATTTACTTTCAAATTATGAGGTACTCCAAATAGGAAAGAAAATCAATTTTGAATAAGTTGGGATTAGAAAGAGAGGAAAAATGAAAAGTTGTAATCACACCCAAACTATAATCTTTGTAAGATTCTATATATATCCTACCTAAATGATATATATCCTACCTAAATGAAAATCTTCATAAATAAGGAGAAGCTAACAAAACAAAAATCGTAGCTCCTAATTACATCCTGCCAACTACTTTCTCATAGCTAAAAGTAGTAACAAATCAATTCAAAAACTAAAGTACAAGATCACAGTATCAGTATTTGTATAAATAAACTTCAAAAAAAAAAAAGTGAACAAACCATCATCTATAAAATAAATTACGGTTTAGGCCCTTATCTTTTCAGCTAAAACTTGCGGAACTGAACATCACAAATCGGTGTGAAATGAAATAGAATTGAACTTGCATAACAGAACAAATTGACTTTCAAAAAAGAAAGAAAGCTAAGTGCAACGGAATAGAACAAATCAGAATGGAATGGATCGCATAATTGTAACAATGAAAAAAAAAAAACACACGCCAAAATAACATGTTTTGTTAAATTTATTCTCTATATAAACATTGAGGCGATTGAATTTGTATTTAATTACCAACATCAATAAAACATAATTTTGTTGATATGTTCTCTCTACCCTTTTGTTCCTAAAGACCTGTAGAATCACACGGGCATAAACTAGTTGTATATAAATTATATGTAATGGAAGAACATTGGTTTTCCATCAAATCTCACACTGCTTCACCTTCACACTATATTTTCTTGAATCATGTAGCTAAATAGATCCGCTCTTGTCCGCTTCTTCACTTGCTACAACGATTCTAAACAATCTCTTCCATTTATCTGGTTATCTTCTTTCATATTTTTCTCTTCTTATTAAAGCACCATCTAAAGCCTTTTTAAGATCGTCAACACTATCCTATTTGGCAACCAAACTACAACTTCATCTAAATGATGACTGGCTGAGTGCATTTTCCAGACTGGTGAATGAAAGTGTAACTGGGTAATCCTATTCATCTAAGGATAGCAAACATAGTAAAAACGTAAGCAACTTTTGAGTTTATATGAATTACTGGTAGTCTGGTAGTAAGCACAACAGAATAAACCCCCTACAAAATGTGGTGCCATTATTTACGTTGATTTCTGCCACTGCACTTAGAAAGATAAATTTTCTGTGAGCATGTGTGAATCTAATATAACAAGATCAGCAGAAACAAGGTGGTGTTGGTGTCATCACCAAACTATAAGTGGGAGAAATTAATATCCTCCTTCCCCACCTGAAAATCTTTGGTCGTCCCCACATCAACACTCATTTCCAGCATCCTAATCAGCACACCAATCATGACCATGAAAAGGAAAGGTGACCATGGATTACCTCACTGTAAACCTCTTCATAGAGAAAACCACTTAATGTTCCATTGACCAATGTAGGAAATTAGATATTAGAGAAGCATTCCTTGATCCACCACCTACATCCAACACACCCCTTTCTTTTCAATAGCAGCCTAGCTCATCCTATCATATGCCTTCTCATAGTCCAATTTAAAACACCACGCCTCTCATACCCCTTCACCATGCTTCATCCACCACTTCATTAGCAACCAAGGCTGCATTTTTTTCAAGAAACGTGTCAAAGAAGGCATCTTTGATCACTTGCTAACATTCTTGGAATATCCCAAATGTGACGCCATGTGGAAATTTATCTCTCTCTCTCTAAACATGAGACCAGGGAGCATCTTTCTGAAGTTGTCTTCCAAAGTTGAGCTTGTGCTATCGTATTTATCTGTGGGATCAAGTTGGTTTTCAAGCTTTGCATTGGTGGAGTGCTTTAATGGTCTATCTTTGTAAGTGGAGAACAAATATAGGGTGTTTCATTTTGAGCTAGCATTAATGTGTTTTTTTGTGGGATCAAATCGTTTTTTTTAGCTTTACTTTGGATGCATGCAATTGGGGATTTCTCATGAACGGCATGCTGTTTGTATGGAAGAACGGTAATAATGAAAATCAGAACGAAGCACAGAGGACATGTCCTCTAGAGTGCAAAAAGTTACAAAGGGATCCCAATTCTGTGGACTTCAAAATTAGAGTAATAACGGAAAGCCCGCGCCATCCTAGTCCACAAAGAAGCTAAATAAGTGAGCTGTAAATTTGGTGGCATATAAGTTTTTTCCTAATATAAATTAGGAAAATTGCATTCAAAAGAACTCATAATATAGTAGATCATAACAGACACATTTATATATTTCTTATAATGGAACTTGTTTGCAAGTTACAGAGGTGCCGTGTAAACGGTAAGAAGATAGACGGTACCAAGCAAACCTGTCACAATAGCAATGATAATTTGCGACTAAATGAGTTTGTGTCAAGTAAGAAATTTGTAAATAGTGGTTCCATTTATTTGTACTCCCAACAACAGCCACCGTAATCCATATTACTTGCCAAATAAGAAATTTGTGAATGGTGGCTCCATCTACTTGTACTCCAACAACCACCACCATAATAGTGCAATATCCTATACCATGAAACTCTAACAATTACTTCTAATGGGAATTCAAACTTGACAGCTCCAACTGATAGTTAAGGTGCAAAGTATCAGAAGTCAGAAGTCAGTAATAAACTTAACTTCTTGATGAGGCCTTGGTATAAGCATCAAGGATAATACTAGTCCTTGGTCTTTGAGGAGGACAGCACCAGCAAGCTGAACACAAGGCAACTCTTGGCTCAACCGTCTGTATTGAGCACTAACCAATCCAACATATCCAAATAGCTCAAATTGGAATGTCTCTTGAAGAAATTAACGAGATATTGTTACCATTTCCAATTCTTAGATTAGACAACCACTCAAAGTTATAGATTCCGCCAGCTTTATCTAACAATGAATGTCGTCTAAGTTTGCTGACATTTTTTGGTCCCATTACATTCGAATTGGGCCTCAATCTCTACATATTTCAACCTTAATCCAGGAAGCAAGTACACCAAGCCCAGATTCAACTACTCAACTAATTGACATGCTTGCTCATCAATCTCAGATGGACCTAGTGAGGTTCAGCAAGAGGGTTGGTAACTGGACATAAACATACCTATTCTGAGCATTGAGATTTCAAGTGCACTATAAAGAGAACTGATATCAATGTCATGAATAATTTGGATAGTAAACTGGGACATTGGCTTATGTTGAAGCTTCTACAGCAATTTAGGACTCAGAACAAACTTGACTGCATATAATGTCTCCAAGATTTCATTTCACTATAGAGTTCAAAATAATGAGCAAGAATGTAGAACTCCTGCATCTCAATCTAAGGTTAGGCTTGATATGCCAGACAGAGCAGCTAAAAGAACTGCATATTATCACACTAAAATCACAAGAAATTTCAGCTCTACTTCTGTGTTTGTCAACAAGCCCAGATAACTTCACTACTTGCATGCCCAACTTTTAATCATATAAAATAAAAATCTAGGACCTTCAAAGTTCACGGTATCTATGCGTCAAACATTCTAATCGCATGGCTGTTAAAACTAGCACCTTCAACCAAACTAAAGGCATTCAACTCTCCCCTCAAAAGCATAACTTTGATGGCATATTATGTTTACAAACTCTATAGTTTTGTAGTTCTACAACCCATACATTCTCCAATTTGATATAACTATATACATATTATGGATTCTTAATGGAAAGAAAGGGACATATCAGGCAGCTGCTGGCTGGCCCTTTATGACAATGCAATTGATCCCTACTACAACGATTTGTCCATCACTCAGGGTACCTCTACGAGCCTTTCTAAACCAAAAAAGGTTGGAAAGGAAAAAAGAACACCTCTATTATGCTTATGGTAAAACCTATCTGCATTACTAAAACCCTATCTGCACTACTCATAGTAGTCAATGATTCTGCCTAAATCTCACTGAGCATAATGCACGCACTAGGTTTGGCTTTTAAATCTGTAGCTGAACCAGCTATTTCACATTATCGAACAAGATGCTCTTTTACTCTTAAAGCCATTGAAATCACCAATCAATTCTTACACCACTGCTCACTATTATGGAATAGTACAGGGAGTTACTTTGGTTGACACTATACAATACATCATAGAAAGAAAAAGGGAAATTATTCCATTAGTATCCAGAGACTCAGTGGGGCCTACCGCATCCTATAGGTCTCCCGAGAAGCAGTTAGTAATATTACTATACTCTTTACAAAAACGCTGACGAACTGCTTCATAAAAGCAGCAAAATAAACACCAAATGGTGGAGTACCCTGGATTGTTAACACAACACCTATATTTCAGGGTGTTGCTTGTTGATTACTTACAAAGAATTTTTTGGCAAGGCATAAGTGTCATTACCTTTGTTTTATTCTCAATGTATTTCTAAGAGAAAGATGTAAAGAATAGTTATCTTCTTTCTTTCCAGATGCAGTGGCCAAATGGTGGCCTGGTTAAATGAGTCGAAGATTAGTTGACAGGGAGGTGTGCAGTGCAGTGTGTGGCTCCAGCTAATGGGGAAGGTAGGGGACGGAGGAAAAGCAGGGAGAGAGAGAGGAAGACAGAGAAGTCAGAGGGTACGATCTTCCTCAATTGGAAGAACAATGAACAATAAAGCATCAAATTTGATCATGGGGGATTTTTTACCATATAATGGACTTCGAAACTTATTGATCCTCATATTCTCAATAGGTCTCATCTAACAAGGCCTTTTCTCTTTTTCTTATAACCTTCAGGCTCTAATCATCTAATAAGTAGATAAACTATGGTCATATTGTCAATTAGGTGATGGTTTACGAGTTTAGCTTGTATTCTGACTGTCTTTGGCCATGTATGGAGTTCAAGTCCAAGTGTGCAAGAGTGGAGGACGGCATCATAAGATCAAACACACGGCCAACACCAGATGTGGGCCATTATTGCAATTAGAAATTATGTGTATACTGTTGACGTACTAGGAGTACAAAAGAAAAACAAATAAAAATTTGAGTGAGTCTAGTTCAACTAAGTTATTCTTCTATATCTGATGATATGGGTCGAATACTCCTACCTTATCCACTTGCAATTTCCTCATCTTTTGAGTCTCTTTTTAAGGTCATTTCTTGGCGGATTATCAATTGGATTTGCCAGCAGGAATATTGTAACCAAAAAAAAAAAAAAAAAAAAAAGGTACAATAAACAAGATAAAACAGAAAAGAAATAAGTAAACGGATGAAGGTTTAGGTTGTACTAGCAAAGGAAGTCATGTCTAGACCTTGCACATTGTAGGTGCCCTTGTGGAAGTGCTAGAGATACCAATTGGATAACGTCCAGTGATATAAAAGGAGCAACTTGTGCACTTGTCCATTCTACAGTCTGCCAAAGAAGGCATAGATACTATAAACATACATATCCACAGAAAACCAATTTCAACATCAAGAATATATTCAAGAAAGCAGAGTCACTAGAACATTTAAGGTTATTACAGAGAGATAAATGATTGAAAACTTCACTGGCAAAAGGCTATCTTCCATGAACTTTTCTACCCAGTAAACAACAACCTCATCAGATGTGTATACTGTCCATATTTACACAACCTTACCTCAATAAATGACAAGAGGTTGTTTAGAATAGATATATTTCACGAATTTCTTTTGCAGATGAATCTTTCACCGAGATAGAACGAAAAAACAGACATGACCTTTTGAGTTAACTAATTAAACTTCTAGTTACAGGAGCAAGATATTCTGTGTTACAAATCCTAGCATGAATTATTATGATCAACCAGTGCATACAGAAACATTTAAAATGGAATTATACAAACCATATTGCTGCAACTACAAATCTTCTTTAACTGTCACCTTCTATATGATGCTCCTTCCACTTAGTGCATCATAATTGAGAGATTTTAACAATATAAACAAAAGTTATCAGGTCATAACACACTAACACAGATGCGAGTGCCAACATGAATTATTCTATGTACTAGAGAACCTTAACATGGAATAATAAGAGTATTTTACTCTAAATTATGATTATGAATTGACAACGCACAAAGCTCTATTCGCTCCTTTATACGAGACAGTGAACTTAAGGATAATTAAGCCTTTGAGACCTTGCTTCTAACTTTGCCTAACATCTAGCCCTGCATCAAAAAATATTAAATCAGCTATCTAGATGGTGTATAAGTTTCCCTTTCTGCTATTTTAGATGCTTAAATATCCAGTAGGATTGTGCAACATAGAATTTTATCATTATCTCATGCGCTGTCTTACATTTATGCCTGGAAGCTCATGATGTTAGTCTTGACAATTGCATTATCCATTGAGATTTGTAAGCATAAATTAACTACATGTCTACATCACCTTGGACTTAGGTAACGTAATCATTAATCAAGTCGTTTAAGTTCTTGCTTGGCTGTTAATTAGTAGCCTCCTATAATATTATCTTTACCGAACCAAAAAAAAAAATAATACTTAAATCAAACTATACATAACAAAAGCTTATGGCAGGGTCTAGAGGGTCAAACCACACAACTTGTAACTACAGCTTACAGAAAGGTGGTTCGAATTAGAATATAGGTTGAACGCATCAAAAGGCCACTTCACAACAAAGAAGTAGCGGACAGTTCTCTGAAACTATATATTCAGTTTGTTACATTCCACAGCTGATATTATGTCCACATGTGAGAAAATATATACAATGCCTGATGCTTCTTCCTACAACAGGTTCTAGGAGTTCAAATATATGCAACCTTATTGCTTTAATTGTAAAACGGTCAATTAATGTAACAACCAGAATTCAAATGCAATGGAAGGGCATTTCACGAAAGATAAGAAGTATAGATACTATGATGTTTCATGTAGGCCACGAAGCTGAGCTCTAGTAGGGAAAGATCCACATGTTTGCATATGGGATAACTCTGTCCAAATCATTTTTGATTAAATATACATTATGGAATTCAACTTAAGTCTTTCTTTCAAGATTACTTTCAATGGAGCGACAAATAGTGTGTTTAGTTTCTAAGGTGATAAAAAAGAAGAGAAGAGAAGGGAAAAGAGGGGAAAAAAAAAAAGTAAAGTAAATTATTACTCATAGTCATTGTTTAGAGATTTGAGATTCATTTTCCTATGTTTGGATGGTTAATAACAAAGGAAATGGAAAGAAACTGTGTACAACTTATTGGCTTCCTTTCTGTCCAAATCCCACCAATTTGGTAGGAAAGTGATAAGGGAGTTTTAGTAACATTTTCCTACCAATTCCTTATTTTCCTTTTTCATTCATTTGTAATCATCCAACCAAACATTGGAAACGCACCTATATCCTAGCACTTTCTTTCTTTTCCCACCATATCCTATCAAACCAAACAAGCTGTAAGAAACGAACTTGTTAAATGATTACTAAGTACTGACCACGTGATTCAAATTGACCAAACATCTACTTTTTCTTTTTTCTTCTTTTTTTGGGGTGATAAAGGAGGTACTAGGCCAGGAATAATCGAGCCCTTAACTTCAAGGTTAGGGGACGATGCTGATCTACTTTTTTTCTTTTTTCTTTGTTTTTTTTTTTTTGGTAATAAAGGAGGTGCTAGGCGAGGAATAATCGAGCCCTTAACTTCAAGGTGAGGGGACGATACTTCTAACCACAGGACTAGAGTTAATCATGGACGGGACGACCCGGGAAAAAAAATAAAAAATAAAAAAATTGATTGATGAGCAAGCTTAACCCGACCCACTAAAGTAGATGGGCAGTAACACGGAATGGCCCATGGGCAAGCCCGCCCTGCCCACTTCATTTATATTTATTTTTTCGAGTTTAATTATATATCATATTAACAATTTCAACAATTTAACACGTGTTATGTACGTACATTGCAATTGGTTATTAGTTAAACTTCTCAAGTTGTACTATTGTAATATTTGTCTAACATTTTTTTTTTTAATGTGCTTTTAAGAGTTTTTAGGTGAGGAAGCAACAAAACAGTAGAAGATGTGGACTGTGGAGTAGTTGCGTTAAAATTTCTTTTAAAGATTTGGAATCTGCGCATATATCAATAGTATAATTTTATTAGCCATTCTGAAAGAAGCTGTTTAAATTTGAACTTCAAAAAGAAAATAAAATGAATAACATCCGTTAGCCCATTGGCAAGCTCGGCCTGTTTAATAGGGCGTTTAAGGGCAACGGTTTTCACCCTTCATGGGCGGACAAGGACAACCATTTTTTAGCCCGTTGGACAATTTTTTCTTTCATAACCCGACCCGTGTCCAACCTGAACCCAAAATGATCAGCTCGACACAGGACCATCTCTCTTTTCTTATCTTTGCTTCTTTTTACCTTTTTTTTTTTTTTTTTTTTTTTTTGCTTTGGGCACCTTCAACGCTGTTAAAATATTTCACTCACAAAAGAATAAATGCGAAAAGATTACCATGTCAAATATGAAGAATTCTTGGCTATCAATATCAACACCCATTACCCTATGATAAGTGGGCATCTTATTTTAATTAACTTTCCACTACATCAACAAGGGACACTCATCCAAATGAAGTATGAGATTCTAGCTTTTGGGCTCACAAACCTTTATGGGCTTTCGTATCAGGCCCATAATCAGTGAAAAAGGTGAATATTATACCCCTCACCAAAAAGAAGGAAAAGAGAAAGATCTTATAGAGAGCTAATAGAAATACAGAACCATGTAATCCAGGTAATATGTTAATCTTCAACTCCCTAGAAGACTGATTCCCCCAGTAAATAATCACTGCTATGGCCATATATTTATCTCAGCAATTTCATGGAGTAAGTAATATCAGCAATATATTGTTTTCAGTATCAATTATACTGTAGTACAAAAGAAAACACAACTTAGAACGTGAAATGACAAAACCTTTCGTTTGCGGGAAAAGGGAAAAACAGCTACCTAAGTGTTACCATGTTGATCAGAATCTGAAATATGGCACTTGCACAAGATAACTTCTATATACGGACTCCTCATTACTATAGTTATTTAACCACTTGTTCAGATTTTAACAATCTAAGATGAGTCTCCAACATCTTAAATATCGGCCTAATTTAAGAAAAGCGATATGCTCCAATGGGTTAGAAGCATCTTCCCCCAACCTCGAGGTTAGGGGCTTGATTCTCATCGGCCTCGTGCCTCCC
>BSSO01005562.1:0-12978 GCA_030267885.1 Mesembryanthemum crystallinum | reverse complement strand
TTGAATTTACTGTAAATCAAACAACATACAGGAGAGGATACTATCTAACAGATGGTATCTACCCTGAATGGGCAACATTTGTTAAGGCTTTTGCTCATCCTGAAGATCCGAAGAGAAAGAAATTTAAGGAAAAGCAAGAGTCCGCAAGAAAGGATGTTGAACGAGCCTTCGGGGTCCTCCAATCTCGTTGGGCCATCGTACGTGGCCCTGCGAGATATTGGTATCGGCATGGTTTGAGCGATATAATGTATGCTTGCATCTTATTACACAATATGATTATTGAAGACGAAGGCGAGGAAGCTACAAATTGGAGAAATGATGAAGAAGATCGTCTGGTGCAGCCGACTCCAGGGGCTGCTCAACAATTTCAAACATATTTGCAAAGACACGCCTCACTCCGAGACAGAGAAACTCATCACAAGCTTCGAGCTGACTTGGTAGAACATATTTGGGAACGTTTCGGAGATGATCTCAACTAAAAATTATTACTGTATTTATGTTTATGTGTTAAGTTTATTTATGTTATCGTCAATTTAAATTATGTTATGTTTAGGTTATTTTAATTACGTCAATTTCAATTATGTAATGGTATGCTCTATTAAAAAAATGTGTAATAAAATCGTATTTTAGTTTTTTGTGCAATTTGTTGTTTAACGAAAATGTTAATTAATTAAATAAATGCAAATCTCATTTAATTAATTAATATGATTTTTTAATTTAAATTATTTATTAACGTTTTTTTTTTTTTTACAAAATCCGAAATTAATAAAAATACAATTTCGAGGTTGATTTATTTTTTTTAGAAACGAAATATAATAGTTATTCAGAAAAATGAAAATGATGATTGAAGTGTGGGTCCCATGAAAAAGCTGAGTGGGGTTTGTTTCAATGGGAAGAGGGGGTTTGTATAAGAGGTTTGTGGAGTTAAAAAAAGCTGGTTTGGGGTTTTTTTCAATGGGAAGATGAGGTTTGAGAGGGGTTTGAGGGAGTGAGGTTTGTGAAATGGTGAGGTGGCAACTTTCAAACCTCATTGAAAATGCCCTTCAATGAGGATGCCCTAATACTCCATCCGTTCATTTTAAATGTTATTAAATTAATAAAATATTTGTCTATTTTAAATGTTTTCAAATCAATTCTTACCCACTTACTTCTCCATATTACCCCTCTACTATCTACAAAATACAATTTAAAATTTTCCACCCAACCCTCTCTACTAATATAAAAATCATAAACCAAACCCTACTCATAATATAAAACTCATACACTATTAAGGATAAATATGAAAAAATCAACTCTTACAATTGTTTTTTTAAAATCCGCACTGTAATTGGTTTGACAACATTTAAAATAGACGGTGGGAGAAACATATTTATTTCGACGGCTTAAACTCAGTTTTGCAAGCTTGAAGGCCTATTATGCACATATTAATTCACTGATACCTACTACTCGAAAGAATTCCAAAATCTGCCGACAAAAAATTGAAAAAACTACTCCAAAGCAAGAGAGTGAGAGCAAGATGACATTTCTAGGATTATAAAACTATTCCAGAAATAAATCAGAAGGATACCAACAAGAGTGACTACTTTGTCAACTGCAAAATCATATAAAGACAAGATTCTTGTTTATTATTTGAGATTTATTTACTTTGGAAATAGTTAAGATCAATTCTAACATAAGCCACAATAAATGAGCTCAGGTACGGTTGAGGTTGTTAAGAAGAGACGAGCAATTGTAGTTTGACAAGAGCTTAATTAATATTGTAGAGATTGCCGAGTTTCTAATTCGCGAAGTCTATTTAAATACTCCCTCCGTTCTTAAATGAAGGTTACATGACACTATTCATCTCCCCGCTTTGGAGGGAGATAAAGTTATCCAAATACCCTTAAAAAAAAGATAATTGTGACACTTTATACATGAAAGGTATGCAAGTGGATATTTTTGTCAAATTTGGGGATTTTATTGTCCGAAAATATAAAGTGTAACCTTGAGTCAAAAACAGCTCAAAAAATCAAGCGTAACTTTCATTCAAGAACAAAGGGAGTAATAAGTAACGATTTTAATTTAACTTATTATCAGGTGTATAAGTTTGAGTCATGTTAAGTATGTTGCATAATATGACTGTGTTAGTGTACGGAAATGAGAAAAACTTAGCACGCCAATACTATGAGGACTGTGAATTGAATAAGATGATCGATGAATCTCATTTTACCTAAGGGACAAGAGGTTAAGATTAAAGGAACTTCATTACTTTAACATTGGAGGTTAATAAGGTAAAGGTGTGATATGTACCAACACTTTGTAAGACTCTTATTGATCTCTTAGTATGCTTTATCAGTTGGGGAATGAAATCCATATGAAAGTTGGTCACTTATTATTACGAGATCCTCAAACAGAGCATTATGAAACTAATTGCACAAGAAATATATATAGCAATTTCTTGATGCTTAAGGAGTAGTCGAAATTCAAGGATCATCGGGCCATAAACGAACTTATCATGAATTTTCACCAACGTAGGTGACAATTTGGGGCTTCAAGGGATGGAGACTTGATAAGTTCAATAGCTTGAGTTGAGGTCGGCAAGATTCTTATTCTTCTTTTACAAAAATATCTGCCAATCTCAATAAACTAATATTAATATTGTTTTTTTTTTTTTGGAAAATTTGATGCCAATAATCCAACCTTTGGGCGGTCCAACAAAAATAATCCCACATTCAAAAATTGACAAGAATAATCCCACATTTAGACTTTGTTCTCTACAACTTATTTTTGTTGATATTTATTGTTGATTATTTATTTTTGTTGATTTTACTGATTTTTGTTGATTTTTGTTGATTTTACTGATTTTTGTTGATTTTCGTTAGATTCGGCAGAACTTTGTTGATTTTTGCTGATTTTTGTTGATTTTTGCTGATTTTTGCTGATTTGACTGATTTTTGTTGAAATCAACAAAAATAAACTCTAGAGAACAAGACCTTACTTTCATCCCACAATAATGTGTCAAGTGACATTTTTGTTAACTCCCAATTACAAAAATGATGGAGTGTTAAGGGTTTATTACTAATGGCATTGAACCGTTTACTTTTTAACCCCTACCACATCATCAATCTCTCTAATTTGGAGTTAACGAAAATGTCACTTGACCCATTATTGTGGGACAAAGGTAAATGTAGGATTATTCTTGTCAATCTCTGAATGTGGGATTGTTTTTGTTGGAACGGCCAAAGATTGGATTATTGGCATTAAATTTTCCTTTTATTTTTTTTAAACGGTAGTTAACAACCAAGGGCATGGTTACAATGAGCAAAAAAAATGAGTTATGAGGATGGAGATCGACGAACATGTCCAAAGTTTGAACAAACATTAATATGGGTGGACATAAATTTAGTTTTCTTACTCTAAAAAAAAAAAACCATATATTAGTTGTAGGAGAGAGAGTGTGATGGGTAGATCGATCGAGTAAACCATGTCAGAAAGATGGATGAGTTGAACATCTTATTTTGTTTGACAATAAGCAAAAACAAAAGAAGTAATGTTGGTGGAAATTGAGATGAATCGGAGGGAAGTAGGAAATAGAAATTTGAGTGTACAGTTCGATTTTGTGATCTACTTATGTCTCACATATTACTATCTATTTACTTTAATTTTGCATTTGAATGAGTAGATAGTCGAAATGGACATCTAAAGTGTGTTCATTTTAATTAAAATATGTTAAACAGAAGTACAGAACTAAGTAAAAGTAATTATTTCTCTCACATGGTATTATTCATTCATTTTAGAAATAGTTGAAACAAAATGGAGTAATTTATAAATTACTCCATAATGTATAGGGTGTGTTCATTTTATCATTTTGAATCCCATTTCAGGGCATTCTTTTCAATTTATTTCAGTTTAGGTCGTTCAATTTATGTAGGCCATATACTTTTTTCCTCTCACAGATTACTATACATTTAGCTGAGTTCAGTTTAGTTCAGATCGTTTAATTCAGTTCAATTCTAGTTATTCAATTTAACTTAGTTCAATTAAGGTACGTCCAGACCAACTAAACCGAAAGATGTGAAATCAACCCAACCTGAGCGTCTTTTCTTTTCGTTTTATTTTTGATGGAACCCAGCATTCTCCATCAAACTACAGCAACTTCCAACAAACTCCAACAATCGACATTTTTTTTTGGGTCTGTTCTTTACGTCTGGATTTTGGAATGATGGAGTTGGAGTTTATTGGAAGTTGCTGGAGATTGATGGAGTTTGTTGGAACTTTTTGATGGGGGATGGAGTTTGCGACATAATATGTTGCAAGTAGGTTTTGTAAAAGGTGTGAAAGCAGTAAAAGCAACACGTGGATGTATACAGGGAAAATCAAGTTTTTTTTCATCTAGATATGATTGAAGATTCGAAGCCTGTAAAACAAACAAAACTTAGGAGTTATTTTATGGAGAAATGAATTGGGGGAAATGAAAAAGGTCAACAAAAACCGGCAAAAAACCTTCCACAAAAGAAGAAACATGTTCCCAAAGCATAATTCTCTCTCATTTCTGACTCATTTAATTTTGTCCTTGATTGATTGCTTTCCCATGCCACGCTAAAAAGTAAAAAAAAATAATTCGCCGAAATCAAGATTAAGGATTTTCACACCCATGGATTTGGAATCATAATCTTTTCTTTTTTAATTTTTACACTTGGGAAAATGAAATTAGTCAGATTCACATCTCTCACGCCTCTCTCTCTCTCTCTCTCTCTCTCTCCTTTGTGCTACTACAGTTTTACTACTCACTAAAATAATGGTCGTAGTGAGTAGTGAATGCTCTTTGGTGTAAGAACATTCATTTAAGCAAAATGGAATCAATCAAGGAGAATAAAGGCTCACCCTCTCTAGTAGTTTTCTAAACATGTTATGGAAATAAAGAAATATTTCATACTTTATTCACCTAACTAATCTGATTGACGGTAAGTTTCGTGCTTTATTTTTACACCTAATTAGTGGTATCGCAACTGAATCGTCAATGATTTGGGTTAGTTTTTTGCATGGTTTAGAGACACTATACGTAATGGACTTCACTAGTTTGTGCCTCTTTGGTGACTTCTTACTCTATGTGACACCTTAGTTCGTCCACCTTCGTGGTAGTCAATTGTAGGAATGGTGCTTTGTATCACCAGTTTGTTTTAAGACACTGTTCCTTAACAGTTTTTTCCACTAACACTAACCATATTTCGGGACATAACTTCACTTGTGCTAATATGCTTTTGTTTTTAGTTGGCTAACGAATTGATTTATGTAAACTTTTTGTACAAGTCATCCTTTTCTAATAATATTGCTTACATAGCTAATTATTGTTTAATATTGATAGTAAGTTTCAAATAATAGGACCTGACTATTAACCATTTTAGAATGAAATATTCCCATGAGCTTTATGCTAGTAGATTGGGGCTCCTTCTATTGAATTTACGAATAAGTTATACCATATTCAACCCAACAAGACTTTATCTTGAATATAGGGTGACATAGATCATGGAGTAAATTCATTTGTTTTTTTTTTTTCCCAAAGAAGACGCACATTTTCTCTTGGCTACTTGAAATATAGAACTTGAAATGTTGGGCACATACAAAATAGTACCCCAAAAGACAACACATGAAATTCCAACAAAACGTTCCACTAACACATGAATATGATGATAACGTAACGGTAACAAAGCCTAACGGTAGAAATAGTGAAGTAGGAGTACATAACGACTAAAATTCCAAGACTACCCCTGCCCTCTGGCGTCCCCATGTCCAACTCCCAATTGGAAGCAAACAAATAAGATACTCTACGGATCATGCGGAATTAACGCCTTAACTGTCGATGGGCCCCCCACTTACACAAAGTGGCAGTTTTGTAAATAAGTCAAAAAGTCATTCTAGGGGGCCCACTTAAGTTATGTTTGGTATATACTGCTATCCGTCAGCTACAGCTCCAAACTTGTAGCTGGGTTTTTAACTTTGAAGTGAGTACCAAATAGTTTGTGAAACTATAACTCATGTACAAATAATTACTCCCAAGTTATGGCTATATTTGGCACCAACATTTAGTTTTTATGTAAAACGTACAAATTAAAGCTTAATAAACTACAAACAATTTCTAAGAAACAGCTACATCTACAACTAATGTTTGAAAGTTACTCATACTAACTTTCACTTGACAATTACAATTACAACTATTTTATTAAGCTTTCAAATCAGCTTTCAACTATTTTTTTTTTTTTTTTTTTTTTTTTTTACTTTCAACTAATTTTGTGTAACTACAGGTAGCCGATAGGCGCATATCCTTATTCAAATGGCAGTTATCGTAAATAGATTAGAAACCACCCTAGGTGTGACCCCAGTCTAACAAGAAAGAACGTGACTACGACACCCCTAGTTAGGCTTTTGAGGCATTATAAAAACAGAGGCACCACTTTGAGACCAGAAAAACAGAACAAACTAACTCCCAACTCTCACACTCTCTCACTCACTTTGGTTTGCTTAGGGTAAGAGAGAAGAGAGCAAAGTGTGTCGGTAGGTCACTTTCTCTCTCCTCCTCACTACTCTTCTTTTTTTTGTTCTCCCGCTTGAATTTGGCCGGCGGCGAAGTAACTCAGTAAGTTAGGTGAAAGGACATTTTTAGCCACAATGGCGTTGTTTGGGAACAATTTTTGCTTCTCCTTGGTAGGGGTATTTTTGGTATTTTGTTGTTGTGGGGTTGAAGTGTTTGCCCACAGAGTTTCTAACTCGCATTGGAAGCCCGCTACCGCGACCTGGTACGGTGAGCCTGAGGGCGACGGCAGTGATGGTCAGTCTATCATTTCCTTAATTCCTCTGTTTCAACTCATTATTAATTAATGCATGCTTCATTTGCTTTACTAATTGTTTGTTAGCATAACCATGCATAAGAGTTCTTTCAATTTTGCTAACTAATTTGCTGATTAATTAGTGTTTTCCCATAATGCCATTGCTTAAACATTTCAATCTTGTGCTTACAATAACAACAACAACAACCCACTGATAATGATAATGTCCAAATATACGCAACTTTACCTTTAACTACTAGCGAGATTGTTATTTTTGAGCTTATTTGTTGTAAAATTGAGCAATGCATTCTTACTGACTTGTCCCTCTTTACTTGGAGCTTCAAGCTCTGTTCAATTTTCCCGGCATTTTTCATTTTTATAATGTACTCATTTACTGTTTCCTAGGGTCTATCAAAGTCCTTTTTCCCACAAATTAAAGCCCGTATGAACTAAAGTACAAGATTGAAATATGACCAACATGCCCAATTTTATTTTATTTCTTTGGGGAGAGGGGTAGGTGATGTATCCAATTTGGTTATAAAATTCTCAATTAATTGGCTAATTTTTGGGATAATAAATTAGCTAATTATATTGGTGCTATGGTGTACCACAATAGAAGTTGTAAAAAATCTCTTATAACCCATTAAAAATTCATGTATTCACTTGAATTCACCAATAAATTTTTTGTTTGAGACGAGTCTCGTTATATAGTTGTTTAATTTGGTGATGCAATGCAGGTGGGGCATGCGGATACGGATCAATGGTAGATGTGAAGCCATTCCGGGCCCGGGTCGGGGCAGTGAGCCCGATCCTGTTCAAGAGCGGGGAAGGCTGTGGGGCTTGCTACAAGGTCAAGTGTTTGGACAGCGCAATGTGCTCAAGAAGAGCCGTTACTGTCATCATCACCGATGAGTGCCCGGGCGGGTACTGCTCCGGCGGCAACACCCACTTTGATCTCAGCGGTGCCGCTTTCGGCCGCCTGGCCGTGTCCGGTGAGAGCGGCCAGATGAGGAACCGGGGTGTCATTCCCATTGTGTATAGAAGGTAAAGGACTTTCTCTGTCTACTAACGGTTTTTGGTTGGTTTGGTTTAGGCAGTTGGTTGAATGAGATTGTTGTGTGAAAGCGGCTTAACTACTTTGTTAAATGACTAAAATGGGCTTGCTTTTTTTTTTTTTTTTAAATTCAATATTTTTACACTTCTATAAGGTGACTATTAGGAATTTAGGATGACGAGTATTATTAGAGAAGGTATTATTCATCTTAACGAGGTGACTCCCATAATATCAAACACATACAAGCTAAGACTTTGCAATACTAGAACCTAAAAACTTTAGGGAAATGACCAAGGCAAAATACCAGGTCAGGCATAACGAATGTTAAGTGGAAAGTCTTACGTGAATAAACTTCGAGACCGTTGATATGTTTACAATTAGAGGGGTTACTTCACTCATTGTCAATTGATTTGAGATTGAAATCTCCTTAATGTTATAAACATGCCCAATTGAACAAAAGTTAACCAAGAAAGTAACACTCAAGTGCGCCTAATTTAAAAATCCACTTGATATGGGATGGCTTTTAAGACTAAAATGGGTTTCCAATTTGTTTGGGGAGAAATTATTATATAGTCTCGAATCAATGTTCACTTTTCTCACATAATGAGATATTTATCATATTTTTTGTGGGTGATTTGGAGTTGCTTTCATAATTATATGAGAGAGGAAGTATTGACCCCAAACCACGTAATAAAAGTTAATGTTTGGGTTAGTAATTTAATAATAAGGGTGATTTGGTAAGTTGGGAATGGGATGGTTTTGTTGCTTTTTAACTTGTCTTGGCCTTTTTTGACTGAAGGTTATTGGCGGGGCCCGACTAACTGACTCTGCTTTTGACTAGTTGACTAGGCTAGAGATGTGTACTGTGTGTTCTGTCGCAACCTGACCCAAGTTTTTACTTTTTACTAGCTTTAGCCTTTTCTGATTCGGAATTCAGCAAAATTATAATTTTGTTTTTCCCATAATGAGAAAGGACAACTCATAACAAAATGCCTAGGTCATGGTGTACCCACTGAAAGTAAAAAACAAAAAAAAATAAAAAAAAATATTAATTTTGACTTTTTTTTTTTAGTAAAAATTGATTAAAAAAAAATAAGAACAATGGAATCAACAAAATAATTTCCGACAAAAATAGACAAAGTCAACAATTAACATAAGTATCAATAAAAATTAACATAAGAGAACATACCTATATCGAAAAGGTCCGTAGTAAAAGTTCGATAAAACATTTTTTTTTGTGTACATGGTTTTTTTGTTGAGCAATAATTCTCTTTAATAAAGAAACTAAGAAAGTAAAGGAGTATAAAGGTTCCTTTATATGCTCATTTCACTCACTTGTGTTTTTATGCAACAATTAAGGACACCATGCAAGTATCCGGGGAAGAAGATTGCCTTCCATGTAAACGAAGGCTCAACTGATTATTGGCTTTCTCTTTTAGTGGAGTTTGAGGATGGAGATGGTGACATTGGTTCAATGCACATCAAGGAGGTAATTATTTTCCTATTCACACTCTGCTTTTTCCACTCTTAATTTCTAAAAAAAAGATTATTATTCAATTACAATTATTGTCAAAAGATTGATTTATAGTGAAAGTGGTGCACCATTCACTCACCTTTTTGCCATAAAGCAATGAGCCAATTAAAAGCAATGGAATGAATAAGATAAGTAAGGGGAGCAACGTTCTTTTCTGTTTTATTTTAATTGAACTGAATGAATATTAATCTGTAAGCGAAAAAGTAAGTTGTAGGAATTGAACTGAACTACTAGGCCGATTGTAGCCGTTTTTAACTAATCTAATCCAATTAAATCCAAGTATCACGGAGCAAGTATGGTCCATACGATTAATATATAAAAGAATGAAAGAAACATTATTATAATGTAAAGTTTATTTTGGTACGTTTCTTTTGATAATTAAAGGTTGTTGGTACTTTGGCGTTGTTGTGGCCTGGTGAATTATTTCGTGTCAGTTATGGTCGTGATAAATAGTGAGCAACGTGCTCAGCTCAGCATCACTTTCTTTTCCTTTGTTGATCAATGAAGAATTTCATGTCAGTGGGAGAACATGCAATACTACTTTTTAATGAATTCATACATCATAGCATGCTTATATACATATATGAAGATAAAATGTTAAATTGACACCACAATTTATATATTCCTGCAACGTAGGTTCCCACATAAGCATTAAAATATGTCACACGTGTAATTAAATAATCATTTTTACAGTACTTATTGTTTTTGTTAGGTTTTTAACAGAACCTAACTTAATTAGCTAGTTAGGGTGTCCCTTCGAGTCTCACCATCATATGTTCTACTCCATTAATTCGTCCACAACTTGCACATAATATAAGAGATGCTGATTAAATTATGACCAATTCTCTCAGTATGAATTTAGTTTAAGTTACATTAAGGGCTATATTCATATCGTTGAATCAAACTGAATTTGAACGAATGCTATTATCGCAACATTCAACCTCATATTTATAATTATTACTAGAGATTTTGTCATCTTAAGGCTCAATTAGTTGGTTGCAAAGTTTCATTCGAGAACGATTTCTCTGGCCTAATAAGAAAGAGGGTGTGTTCAACTTACCTGTTTACTATTCTGTTCAATTCAGTTCAATTGTGTACGTACCCTACTTTTTCTCTCGCATATTATTACTACTATCTATTCAATTGAGCTCAGCAAGTTCGATCACTTCACTTCAGTTCAAATCAGATCAGAACACACCCTAAGTCCTAAGCAAGCGAGCCAGCCTACTAATAAATGTAAAATAAATTTGGATATTGTGAAAGCAAGTACTAAACACAAAAATTCTGTGAAATAAATAATGCAGGCAACAGCAAGTGAGTGGATAGAAATGACGCATTTGTGGGGAGCAAACTGGTGCTTAAATGGGGGACCCTTGAAAGGACCATTTTCGGTGAAATTGACAACACTTTCAACAGGAAGGACACTTTCAGCTAGAGAAGTTATCCCTGGCAACTGGTCACCGACGGCAACCTACACCTCTCGCCTTAACTTCACTCCCTAATGGAGTAACTTCTTTCATTCTGGACTGGAGGCCCGAGGCCCAGCCCAAGCCCATCTCTAATTCATCTCGGCCCAAAAGTGGAGCCCAAATTATCTATCTTTGCACTATTATCTTTTTTTTTTTTTTTTTTTTTTTTTTTTTTTAATTTGCTTTTTTTGAGAGGAAAATGGAAATTAGCATCCAATGCTCATTCATTTTTCCCTTTGTTTTTTTTTTGAAGCCTACTTTTGTAGGGTGAAGTGGAATGTGCTGTTGTTATTAGTAGGCAGCAACATGGGAGCCCTCTCCTAAAAAAAAGAAGAGGAGAGAGAGCGAGAGCATGTGAGTTTGTGATTGTGATTCTGTAATCTGTGTCAAATGGTGTGTTATGTTGGAGTTGTGATATGTATTGTGACTTTGTGAATTATATATATTCCAGCTTTTTTTTTTTTTATCAATGAGCTTTGAAAGGTGTGTTCCTAATTTTGAATTCAGTTTAATTTTACAACTTTTAAATTTTCACCTATTGAAATTGAATTAATTTAAATCAATTCAATCTAGGCTAATTTAGGTCAGTCCATTTAAGCTCATTGCAGTTGAAATGTAAGCAAATCTAATATAAAAAAAAAGTTACACTTTTCATATTCTCTATCCGGCGATTGGGTAGGAAAGGGTACCTGCAAAACTGAGCTTGTACTTTGGGTCAAGCTTGCTTTTGATCAACTATAATAAGACATGTAGACATCATTTGATAAAGAGTGAAAATAACAATGTATGTGCATGTGCTTGTATATGTGTGTAGGAGAGATTTTTGGTTGGGGTGGGGGTGGGAGTTTGCTGTTTCCCAACTATGAAATCAAGTTGGGGAATAAAGAACCTCTATTGTATGTGGACCAAGTAGGTTATAGTGAGTATTATTATTAAGACTATGTTTGGTAAAATTAACTGTAACTGTGAGTTTTAACTGTAGCTTTTGTTTAAAATATTGTTTGGTAGTTGAGAAAAAAAAAACACGCTGCAGCTTCAAACTTTAGCTTTTACTCAAAATCTAACTGTTAAGTGAAAGCTAATATGGGTAGCTTTCAAAAATCAAATGTAGCTGTGAGATGTAGCTGTAGCTTTGCTAAAATCTTATTTGGTAAGTGAGATAAAAAAAAAAGAATAAGATACAAGTTTCAAGCTGTAACTTTTGCTCAAAAACTGCCAAAAGCTAGTTTTGGTGCCAAACATAGCCTAAGTTTATAACTCTTTTATTTGCCTCCACCCCAAGTACTTGGTAGTAGAGTAGATCTTGTATATATACATGGTATAGTATATGTATATTGTATGGATGGGTTTTTAAGAGTTGATTATGTTCAAACTTAAAAGAAGATAAGCAAGTTTTCACTTTTAATGTGATGATTTTGGAGAATTCCCACTTTTTAGAGGGGTGAATTCTGCACCTTAAATAGATCACTACTACTTGATCTATTATTTAAACAAAGTTCATGCAAGGCTTTACGTTTTAGTTTAACCCAAACAATTTATAAATGGCTTCCTTTGCGCTATTTTGTTGTAGTCCAATACTACGAGGGAAAACGGCTGGTACATCACCAAAAATAATCCTTTCCTCTTTTCTTTTTTGTCAAATGGTAAGAATGGCATCACATCAATCTAGCTCATATGGGACTAAGCTATTTGGATTAAAATAAAAAACAATGAAGTCCAAAATAAACCAAACTAAACTAGATGGTTTTGAATCATGAATTAGTCCTTTGGATTTCAGATTGGATTTAAACTCATTAAAAAAAAAAATATGGACTTTTAGTTGATTTGGATTCACCTAATCTGGGGTCCAAAGTCCTAACAGAAAAATAATTTATTTCAAACTCATATACACAAGTGAATAAGTTTTCGGAAATTTCCTGTGGTGCTCTGAATTTTGACGTAATGCATGTGGTATTTATTCTTTTTGAAGTATGCATGTGATACCCCTAAACTTTCAACTAATGACATTTATACACACTTTTACTAACAACAAGATATTATCATTAGGGCATCCACAATGGTAGTCTTAAAGATCTTAAATTTTGTGAAATTTGAGAGTCTTAAGAGTCTTAAACCATT
>BSSO01005561.1:0-12980 GCA_030267885.1 Mesembryanthemum crystallinum | reverse complement strand
AAAATATAAAAAGTATCCCTTAAGTGGCTAAAAGTAGCCCATAAATTGCAAAAAATCACCATTATATTCGGTCGTCTAATGGTTAGACGGTTGTACACAAGAATTTGCGGAAAAAATTTGTAATAAAAAAAATTACTGCATACTGTATCTTGTCAATGTTATTACTTCTCCCCAAA
This sequence comes from Mesembryanthemum crystallinum, assembly GCA_030267885.1. Taxonomy (NCBI): domain Eukaryota; kingdom Viridiplantae; phylum Streptophyta; class Magnoliopsida; order Caryophyllales; family Aizoaceae; genus Mesembryanthemum; species Mesembryanthemum crystallinum. Next base: position 12,804 of record BSSO01005561.1, on the reverse strand, counting down.
GTGGTGATTTGTTTCGAATTTGACAGTCAAATTCAGTCAAACAAATTATCTAGTACACGATCTTGGGTTTTTCATGATATTAGAGATAAAAAATAATAATATATTTTCATCATCTTTAATACACGAATAATTTATGTAGGTGCTCTATACAAAACTTGAACAAGGCACACTTGAAGAGCATGAAAAAAAAAAAAAAAAAAAATCGAATTGGATTGTTATAATGAATGAAATGAAATCACAATCACCGCATATCTAACCAATAAAAGAAACAAAAATTGAACCGGTTATTGAATGAGATCACAATTATTGGATATGCTTATTAAAAAATCGATCCAAGTAGAATTATCAATTATGGATTAAAATACAGAAAAGGATGGGGATAAAGAGTAGTTTCCATCATAAGTGTTGGAACACGTGGCAAGACGATGGGAGCAAAAGAATCATTTTGTACAAGTAAATACTATTGTCAATAAACACATGTCGTAGTCACTCACTTGTGCATCACTTTTGTGGAAGGCCCAACCGTCTAACTATAGTGGGGCTCACTTAGCAAAAAAACTAAAAAAAAAAATAGAGTGGACCCTACTTAGCAAAAAAATAAAAGAAATAAAGTGGGCCCCTTTTCCTTCCCACTTTCTTCAAGTGGGAGGAGAGAGAAAGAGAGTGAGAAGCACTGTCGACAGGGGTAAATTTGGAAATTATTAGAATATTCCAAACAGACAGTCAGACAAGCGAGCAAAAGATATTTGTTTATTGTCAAGGAATGTTATTTTATTCACCCCTCTCATTAAAATAACTCCAAAAATCATAACTGCTGTAAAATAATATAAAAACCCAATAAGATAAAGTTTCTGATATTTAAGAGCTATCCTCCTGCCACGTGTCCGATAGTGACGACAAAGTATGCGGCCCCACAATGCCATTAATTCTTTTTCGTTGCTTTGTTTTTTTTTTTTTTTTTTTTTGTCAACAACACACGGTTTAACAAAGCAAAAGCAAAAATCCAACTCCCACTTCCACCTCTTAAAATAAGCAGGGGGTGGACCCTACATCGCATTCAATAAAGACTCGGTTGGGCCCCACCACAAAAGGATCCAAAAATCAAAATTGTTTGGCTCTCATGGGCTGTTTTCGTGCTGCATTCCATTACTCTTTTTTATCTCTATTTTTTTGTTTTTTTTTTTCAACCTACCCACTAAAGGTCCACAACCCAAGGCACAACAAATTAAAATTTAAAATAGTAAACAATTATGAGGATAATTCATAATTTATATAGCACCTTGGTGACTTTGGGAGACTAGCATTTGCCGAAAAATATACATAATATAATAAAGAATGCAAATTGAAATTGAAGCAAAGAAACAACAGGGGCAAGCAACTGATATCAATTTCATTGAAATAGAAAAGAATTTTTCTTTTTCTTTTTTTTTTTTTTTTTTTTGTTTTGTTTAGTTTTCCTACTCCTATTTGAGGAGGGGCTGCTTACACTTATGAAGGAGGCTAAAATGACTTTTTAAGTCCATATACATCTCCCCCTCATTCTTCTCATTGCTTATAGATTTAGAGGCATGTATGTGCGCAGTTGTTCCAATTAAAAGAAACAAACAAATCAAAAGAGGAACAGAACAGCAGCAAAAGACTTTCTCAAGGGACAATGTTGATTTTCTCTACTTTTTCAGGGAAGTGAAAAGATAAATTGACCATTTCACTTTCCCCTTTCCTAAATCCTTCCCTTCACCTTCTCATCTGTTTTCATCTCTTGCAAAATGGGCGGTGAATCTCCCATACATGGCTCTCCATGGTCTGACGAGAGCCCGAGGTCAGATCAATGAGGACCATCCTGCCCCACCACACGACCCGATGACAGCAAGACGACCAACGATGCACCGACCAACCAACGACCACGACTCTTGCCAATGGCGCCCACCCCCCCATTGCAAGACCTTGTTGCAAGCAAAACATGTTTTCTTCCCCTTTCATTTCTTCTCAGGCTGCCAGCACAGACGTCCACATATCTTCCATGAATGAATGTACAATTCCCCTCAAAAATCTTTCACCATTATTATTCGAAACTCCCATCTTTGTTTTCTCATGCTTGTAGGGGAACATGGGCAAAATTGAAACACCAAATTACAAAGGCTTGATGATTTCTACTCACCAGCAGGTTGCTTCTGCTCTGCCGACTTCACTTGGACTGCCGTGGGCACAGCATGAACATAAGAGAAACCTGCAGGCACCATCTGGTGAGTGGGACCCCCGGCAGACTGAGCAGCGGCAAACTGAGCTGCGTGGAACAACCCCTGCGGTGGAAGACTGCCTTTCATACCATTGGCAGCAGCCGCAGCTGCAGCGGCAGCAGCCACTGCTTTTGCAGGATCTGATGTGCTGGCATTCGCTAGAGATACCGGAGTACATAATGACAACATCCCACTTGATGAGGTGGGGGGACCCGACCCTTGAGATTTTGCTCCTTGTTGCTGCTGCTGCTGATTGTCGGGCCTGTGTCTCTGAAGGTAATACCCCCCTCCACCTGCCGAGTTACTAGAAGCTTGCATATAGGCATTCGAGAAGAACAACTGTGCTTGCTGTATACTTTGCTTCGACAACTGGGGTTGGTGCTGCGACTCTTGCAACTGAGGCTTGCTAGCTGAGCTTGAAGTCATCAGCATCATATGAGAATTACTACCAAGAATGGATGGCTTTTGGCTGGATGGAGATGGTGAGTTCTTGCCTTGCTGAGTTGACAACGTAGAAGCTTGTGCCCCTGCTTTGTTCCCTGCAGAAGTACTCGTAGCAGTCCTTGGGCTTCCACCAGCACTCTTAGAGATCGAAGAAGTTGATGGGGACCCAACCATCATGGGCGAAGACGGGGCTTGGTTACTATTGGGAGTTTGTTGCCCTTGTGATGTTGTGGATGGCTTAGGGTTAGTGGCAGCCGCCCCAAATGAGATCTGGGTATGATTCTGTTGGGGCCTGCCTTGCTGTTGAGGATGATTCTTGATGGCGGAAGCGGTTGAAGTCGTTAGAGATGGGGAAGTGTTTGGCCTAGCACCATTCTTCCACTGAGGAGACTGGGAGGGGTTACCACTGCTCTGTACAAGGGGTGGGAAACTGGGCAAAGCACTTGGGAACTTGGCAGCCATGACAGATGAAGTGAGATGATCAGGGAAGACATTCCCGTTACTTGTCGCAGGAGTTTTGGTACGGGCAGCAGCAACTGTAGCAGCTACAAATTGCTGCTGTTTAGGAAAGAGCATTTGTTGCTGCTGCTGATGCTGATGCTGTTGTTGCTGCTGTGAATTGGAAGCATTAGAATTGGTCAAAGTGTTGGGCCCTGAAGAACGAGTGGGGCGACCTGATCCTGGTACAAGATTTAGACTCCGAGCAGAGCTATCAACAACATTGTTCCCAGCAATCGTTGACATTGAGTTCTCGGCCAAATCCCTTGAGAAAGCAATAGATTGTCCAACTGAGGCCGCTGCAGAAGCTCTTGATGCCATGGCCTTCCTTTCCTCTTCATGGTTGGAAGAGTCGGCAGCAGTACCAGCTCCCGTTTTCCCATCATCGGGACCACGATAGTTATTCTTCTTGTGATGAGCCTGTGCTGCAGCAGCCATCATCTGATAGTTATGTCGAGCAGGCTCAGGAAGGCTCTGGAGAAAAGCATGGTTGTGAGCCATTGCAGACATGTCGAACCCAGGAGCAGTAGCACCATTGATAGAAGCAAAAGACATTGGAAAAGCTGGTTGATGAGATTGTTGTTGTTGTTGTTGCTGCTGCTGCTGCTGCTGCTTCTTATCACCATGAATTCCATTGGGAACACCAGGGGAATTGCTAGCACCGGCCCCAATTGATGCAGACGGGGTCATCAAAGCAAAGTTTGGAGAATGAAAAGGCATGGAAAAGTTCTGGCCGTAGACACTCAGGCTTGGCCGATTACGACTATCAGCAGTTGATGGGCTGTCCTCACCACCCATGTCATGCTGAGGCTGGGAAGGCCGAGCTTTGGCAGCAAAATTCTGCAGGTTTTGATTCGAGTTCCCAGCACCATTGGCGCCACTTCCTTGGGGCCTCTGCTGTTGATTCTGCAAATGCTTCTGGGAGGACGAGGAAGCAGTAGAAATGCTGGCATTCTGATGATTTTGCTGTTGTATTTGCAAAGACTGAGATGGTGCCGCTACGGGTTGCTGCTGCTGCAGCTGAGAAGGGTGTAGCATCTGAGATGAATAGAATGACCCGTTGAAGAAAGACATTGCCTGAGGATGGGATCCTCTATACTGGGGTGCTGCGCCAACGTGTGCCGGAATGGGGAAGGGATACGGAGCGTTCCCAAGAATTGCCATAAACTGAGTCTCATTCCCACCCATATTTGGGTAACTGAAGCTCATCGCCGGGCCAGCAGCTGCTGCTGGAGTTGAAGAAGTGCCCATTGGTGCTGAACTTTGTGTGGTTGTTGGAACCACACTACCAGCTGTTGATGGGGATTTTGTATTACTTGGTCGGGCAGAAGCTGCCGCTGCTGCTGCCTGTTGTTGGCCAAATGGAAAAAAGAAGGCAGGAGCATGCTGCAATTCCAACAAAAGAAAGAGACCATTAAACCAAAAAAAGTTTTCAACAAGCAAACCTGGGAGAAAAATCCGATTGCCCGGCACAGTCAAAATTCAGATTTCCTTTACTTATGATTGTCCGAATGAAGGAAAAAGAAACCCAGATCCAATACAAAACCCAAAAAGAATAGTATGGAGAAAGGAAGAGATAAGATAGTTGTAGAAAATTACCAAAACATTAGCGGGAGCTCCTGGCGGTAAGCTTTGGGGAAGTAAGAACTGTTTTTTCTGGGCAGCTTCAGCAACATTTGTGGCCTGCGCTGATTTGTCCTTGGAAGCAGGCTGGCCTGGAAAGAAAGCAAACGGCTGACCCTTGTCTTGGGCAGAGCTGACCGGCCCTCCTCTTCCAGCAGCAGCATGCAAATCAGCTGGAGGAACCATATTCAAGTTGTAGGGCTTGGCGCCAAAGAGAGGCGCGGAACCAGCGGCTGCAGGCCAGAAAGGGCTCATCTTCATCATCTGCTGGTGAGCCAATATGCTCTTGGCTACATGCCAATGAGTAGCACACCGCTTTGGCTTCGGCGGAATGAACATAAAATGGTGTGGCTGCTAAATACAAAAACAACAGAATTTTGGCACCATTGTTAGTACGCACTTCCAGAAAACCTATCTAAGGACCCATTATGGAAGAATGTCAACAGAATTAAGAATGAATCCACAATTATGTACCCACCTGAATTGGCGGAGAAGCCATTGTACTGCCATCCATTGAAACCACTCCTTGCAAAGGCGCCACATACCTGTTTGTCAAAAGAATCAATATCAACACTAGTCATCAACACTATTCTCCTAGCAAAAAGCAAAAGAGAGAATAGAGGAAAGAGGAAAAACAATCCGACCGTACCCCATGGGTCCAAGCCCTCCATGCCACCCAGCAGGAACTGACATTGCCAATGGCAATGAGCTGTTGGATTGACCTGCAGCTGAATTCCCCAAAAAAATAAAACCCCGGATCAGCAATTCCTCCAAATTCACAATAATCAAGTCACAAAGAAAGACAGAAACCGAATACTTACCAGGCTTAATATCGGCATTGGCATCATCTTTGTTCACCTTAGGCTGCAACTGCGGCTGGGGCTGTCTATAAGGCTGTGAGTTCGAGTTCAACTTGTGGTCGTGGACACCAGCAGCAGGTCTGTCGGACTTCTCCAAATCAAGCTGAAGATCAATGTTCCGCTCTTTGCTGTTGAGATTAAGCTGCTGCTGATGCTGATGATGAGGCGGCAGTGGCTGCGGATACTGATGGTGCTTGTGGGGCTCACGCTCTGGGCCTACACCGTTGGCCTTAGCATTAGCTTCAGCAGCCGCCTCAGCTACAGCTACAGCCTCAACACCAGTCCTTGTTACAGCGTTCACATTTACTTGCACCTCTCTGCTGCTTTTCACTGCTTTCTCATCCTCATCCCCATTTGCCCTTGCCTTTGCTTCCTGTCAAATAAATTGAATTCAATTCAATCAATTATAAAGAGATACCACCGAATAAATTGACTCAGTCAAAATCCCACCCATAAAATAAAATAAAAATTAAATAGAAAAAAAAAGGACAACCACATCACATTTACCAAAAACAAATCGTACAAACCACCCAAAACCAATTTTCTAGATAGACATAGACATAGACATAGACAAAAGAAAGAGAAAAGAGGGCCTGGGCCCCCACTCACCGCCTCCCTATCCGTGACCATAGCCTTCTCATCTCCCATCATCATTCCTCTTCCTCCTTCCACCTCTCCTCTCTCCGGCGATGCCCTTGACGGCGGTGGTGGCGCCTGAATTTTACCCAAAAAAAAAAAAAAGTAAATCAAATTAGTAGGGAAAAATATACTATCATTCTGGAATGGAAAGGAGAAATTATCAGAGCACAAAAAGAAAATTAAAATTACATATCCTACCATGAGATCTATCTCGAACTTCTCTTCTCTATGGTTTTCCTTCTTAGAAATCGAAGAATTTCTGCATGATTATTATCAAGAAAAACATATTAAGAGAAAAAAGAAAAGGGAAATTTTTACATAATCAATCAAAATGATCTGGGAAAATGAAACAAGAGAATATGGAGAAACTGACGCTTTATTGGATGCGAATGCTGATTCAACACGATTTTGATCCTGTGATTCCATTTTCAGGGATGACGAAACTTCCTCCACTTTAGCTCTAACCAACCCTCCACCAGATTCTTCTACCATGTGCTTCCCATCCGCCAAGACACCGTTTACAGGCACCGCCTCCGATGAAGGTACTGCTGGATCAATTGACTTGGCCAAATCACCGTTTTCCATCGCAGATCCCGGCAAGTTCTTCTCGGTGCTCGGCTGCGGGTCCTCTACTTTCATGATTTGATCCGCGTCGGCCTTCGGAACCGGTGAAACAGGGCTGCTCCTAGCCACCAGATTCTCATCTGGGTAAGGACGGGGCCGTTTCCTCTTCGGAGCTGCCAGATTCAGAGAAGTAAAGAGACTGAGGAGAAATGATAAAACTCATTCCAGAAACAGTTAAAGGGAGAAAACAATTAGAACATACCAAAAGTGGTTAATGGCGAAGGAGCGTTAGAGGACGAATTCTGTGGCGGAGCTTGTGAAGGATGGTTTGGGGCTGTGATCGGTGATGAGACTCTTGATTTCGAATCGCCGGTGGATCTGTTCATCTCTCTGGAATCCAATTTGGCTGAATCATTCGACACCGCCGCATCCTGCTTTGACGACGAAGCTGGGACGTGGGATTGTCTCATCAGCCCGTATAACACTTCAGCCACCTCGATTTCAATCTCTTCTTGGTTTACCGTCGATGATTTTGGACACGACTTTGGCGGCTTCTGTTTAGGCCCGTTGTGTGCCTTCTACACAGAAAACAACAACATCGTCAGTAATTAATCCATCATCAATTGAAACCCATAACCAGAGCAATCAATCAAGAAAGAGGAGAGAAATTAGAGATGAAGAACTTACAATTTTCTTCTTACAAGAAACATTTGAAGAAGATGGAGATAAAGGAGCTGATAATGGTGAAGGAACTGTAGGCGCCGCTGTCATAGTTGACCTAACCGGCGATGGTGAAGCCTGAGGGTTAAACTGATGATCCCCACTCACAGTTCCACCCCCGCCGGAGCTCCAGCAATCATGGCCTCTCTTCGTCGACGCTGTGAAACAAATCAAAAATCAGCCATCAAAAAAAAAAACCCAAATACATAAACCCAAAAACCAAATCAACCACAAAACCAATTTTCTCTTATTACCTGAGCGAGCTTTTCTTGGAACCGAAACTCCGATCATTTCATCAGCCGCCTTCCACGTCGGAGCCACCGCAGGCCGAAACACCTTCGTTGGAGGCGGATAGCTCTTCCGGTGACTGGTAAGAGTAGACGACGCTGCTGAAGAACCCGACATCGGAACCGGAACCGGATTCGAAGGCGGAACATATCGAACCGGACCGTCATCTTCCTCCTCTTCCTCATCGTTGACGCTTTCTTCTGAGCTATCATCAATAGCAGCAGTACCACCACCACCGTCCTCTCTTGTACTCCCGTGCATATACTTCTCCAGTGTCCGCCGTCTCTTACTCCGACTCAACCGGTCCCGGTCTCGGTCCCTGTCCCGGTCTCGGTCTCTATCCCTCATCTCTCGATCTCTATCCTTCTTTACCGTCCGATCCCTCAATCGAGCCGTCTCTTGCAATTCTAGATGTCCATCGTCTTCTGCAACAAAAGAAGCCCACATCACAACAGTCAGTGAGTCAGTCTCTCTCTTAAGGAGATGAGATTTTACAAAATCGATTGGCGAAGTAGATTGTGAGTTTTTGTTTTCAGATCTGAACCTGGTGAGTCCCTTAGACTGCCTGTGTTGTTGTTGGTTGTTGTTGATGTTGTTGTTCTGTGTCTTCTCCTCGGCAACCCATTCGCCATCGCCGCCGCCCTTCGAGCTTCTCTGTTCCTATCCATCATCTCATCTCTCTCTCTTAATGATCGGATTTCTTCAGATCTTTCGAATATCAAAAAGTCGAAAGATCTTGGCTTTCGCCTAGTTTTCTTCCTCTCTTTCTCTCTCTCTAGTTTTCTTCTTCTCTTTCGCTCTCTCTCTGTGTTGTGTTCTCTTTCTCTTTTTTTTCTGCTTTTCTCTCTCTATCTCATCTTGATTTTGGGCTATTTCACTCTCCGCTAACCCACCTTTTGGCCCCCTACAGCATCGTGGAGGGCCTGGATCTATCCGACCTCTCTACGTCCTTCAATCAACACCGCTCATTCCCTCTCATCTAATCTAACGGCTCTCATCACTCGTTACTGACATGTCAAGATCCTCGCCGTTCGATGCCGCCTTGTCACTGGGGAAACACCATTTAAAACCTACCTCCACGTGGCATCAATATCTTTCTTCTCTCATAAGGCTCCAATATTTACTGAGACTAACCACCGATTCCTTTAATTGATTTAAAGAAATCCAATTTTTTCTTTTTTGAGTTTAATTAATTGCGAACAGATTTGGTAAAAAATATATATTTATATTCACTTTGTGGGAAGGGAAAAGGAAGGTGACTGGAAATGGGATAAACCGGTGTGGAGAAATGACGTGGCTGACAAATCAATGCTTGATTACATCTCCAAAGGGAATCTAGGTGACCGGAAAAATCAATTTGTTCTGGCCTTAACAAATTGCAACCAAAATACTCCCACGTTTTATTTTTTATTATTATTCTTATTTGTTTTTTTTTTTTTAAGACAATAAGATAGTGTAGTGCTCTTTACTATAATAAGCCCCACCTGCGGCCAGTGTGGGCCAGTAAAGAGTAGTGTACTAATATTATATTTCCCTTAATTAACGCATGGGCCCACAATCTTCTCCTATTACTGCATCTACAAGGACAAAAGGGTGTTTTTTTATTAATTTCCACTGGTCCTAGCTGGCAACTGATAGTTTAAGGGTTTTTGTATATTTAGACCATTGATGCAAGGATTTTGAACGGTGAGGATCTGCAGTTGAAAGAGGAGAGAGAGCGGCGGGAAAAGCTCTAGGGGTCATGGTCACGGAAGTTCCGAGAAGTGTGGGTCCCACAAAATTGAGCACTTTGCCGATCTAGAAATGAATTATTTTCCTCCTCTTTCTCTTTCTCTCTCTTCTAGCGTTGGCCTATTGTCACGTTCGTGGGGATGTGGCAGCCTTCAAATGACGTGTTTTGGGTCCCACTCTTTTTCCAAATCTCTCTGCAAAAGAAAGTAAGGGAGGACTGGGAGCAACCCAAAATCCTCTTTTCTTTCTGTTTGTGGTTCCATTAAAATACTAAAAAATGTAAAAAGAAAAACAAGTCAAAATTTTACAGCAGTGTGAGATTTTATTCTACTACTCTAGGATTGGATTAAAAGTGGTTCAGTTAAATTAAATCAAAATTGCCTATTTGTGTATGCGAGAGGTTGTGAGCGAGTGGGTCCACGCACTCCTTTAATTGAAGGCATTTAGGAACAGAACTGTGTCGTTTTGATTACGTGTCAAAATCAAATTAACACACGTCTAGGAACACTATTCTTTGTATTTATGATTAAGATATCTTTTTTTGATCTTGTCATTGGCTAATTTGGTTAACTTTATTTAATTCATTTTTATGAGTATTTTTCTTTTTTATCTTTTCTGCGCTTTTTAAATATCTTTTCGTAAAGATGAATATTTTAAGAGTCCGTCTTCTAAAAGGTGAACTTTTATATATTAGGTGTGTAATAGAAAAGCAAAAGTAGTACGCCCTCCGTCTCAAGAATTTTTTTACATTGGACTTTTTACGATCTCCAATGCAACACTTTGACCATGAGTAATTGTAATTTTATATAAATAAAAATTATTAAATTATATCAAATGATGATATTATGAAAATAGTAGTTAATATGAATCTAATAGAAGTATTCTTACTGTGTAAATCTTTATATATTTTCACTAATTAATGGTCAATTTTTTTTTATCTTTGACCTCAAAATGTCAAACGTAAGTAATTTCTTGAGACGGAGGGAGTAACATCTAATGTAAAAGCAAAAATCTAGTATTGGAGGGGTATTGGGTGAGGAAAGGTGTCACTAGTTTTTTGGGTTATCACTAGTGATTTTTGGTTCACAAGTACCAGTTTATAAGTCAACAGGACATCAGTACTAGTTTACAGTCCGTTTGATATACCGCGTGAATTGATATGATAATATGCAATGTTTTACTCCCTCTGTCCTTGAATAATCTTTCCAGTTGCTTTATGCACATATACCAATGATGAGGCAAAATTACTCTTTGCCCCTTATATAAAGTGAAAGAGGGGGGACTAAAGTTTTAGTGGGTAAATATAAAGAGTGTTATTTTTGTAACACTTGTGACATTTATTGGCCAAAAAAAGGAGTGGAAAGTTTATTAATGGACGTACTGAAGAGGAAACTGAAAAGTTTATTCAAGGACAGAGGGAGTACTTGCTAACAGTATGGGTGTGGAGAGCTTGCCGAGATGCTTTGCCTACAATGGAAGGGCTTCATAAGAGGATGATCCACTTACCCACTGCATGTTCACTATGTCAGTACCATGAGGAGAATGGGATGCACGCACTTCGTGATTGCCCGAGTGCCGCCGCTGTGTGGGAGAGGAGTGGTCTGGATGTGCTAAGCGCCTCTGTTTTTTGGTGTGTTCGTGACTGGTCGATATGGGATGTGTGCAATAAATCAATCTTTGAGGGAGTTGTTACTGCACCAGAGGAGGTGATACAAAGGGCTGACAATTTCAGAAACACACTGGTAGTTGCAAAGCCCACGAGGTGCGCACCACAAGCTGGTCAAGGAGTGAAACAACGGTTGCCTCCTGCTGCAGGAGTTATTAAGCTTAACATCGATGCCGGTAAGATGGACGAGATAGGTTCTAGCGCTGGAATTATTGCCCGCAATTCAACGCGTGAGGCCATAGTTGGTGCAACTTATAACTGCTCAGCTGATTGAAATGTGGGAGTGGCAGAAGCGAAGGCACTGTATTTTGGTTTACAATTGGCGTTTACCCATGGGTTTGATCAAGTGGTGATGGAGACTGATTGTCTAGCTTTGTTTAACGCTTTGAGTTCGTGTCGTAGGGGCCGTAGCTACTTTGATTTGGTTGTTGATGACATTAGAGATTTTGTGTCCTGTTTTGTTAATGTCTCTTGGTCTTATGTCCCTAGGGAAGGCAAGAGAGTCGCTCATGACTATCGGTTTTGGGAGTCTTCGTTCCCACCTAATATTGTGACTGCTTTGGTCGAGGACTTCTTGAATTTAATGAAAGATCGGTGACCGTATATCGGTCTTTCACTAAAATAAAAAAAACAATATAGGTGAGAAAAAAAAAATCAAAAAATTAAAATTGAAATAGAAAAACCTTAACCGAATTCAAGTAGGGTAAATGAATCGAAAAATTGGAGCACGATTATAATTTTTTTAAAAAAAATATTCAAAACTTAACCGAAATGTCAATAAACTGAATTGAAATCGAACTAATAACATGCATTTTTTGTGCTTATTAAGGAAAAATTTGGAATGAGATCGAGATTAATTTCAATTATTTGCACAATTGCTATTTTCAATTAATTTTAAATGACTCTTTTTGTTGGTACTAGATTTTTCACCAGAAAAATCTAAACTAAATTGAACAAGCAAAAAGAAATTGAATTAAACTAAATGGAATGGAAGATAACATAATTGAATTAAACTGAACTGAAAATAATAATAATAATAATAATAATAATAATAATAATAATAATAATAATAATAATAATATAATAATAATAATAATAATAATAATAATGAAAAATTGGCATAAATAACACCAACTTTCACTCAGCTGCGATTTTCAGCACGAACTTTGGACGGTTGCAAAATTAGCACCAACTTGTTTTTCCCATCAATTAAATGACACGAGCCTCCCCGCCGGTGAGATCTCTCCAGTTAAATGATAACATGTTATCGTTAACTATGCTGATCTGTATTATTTTCGTTGAGATTTAATTTCTTATTCATTTTTTTAAAAGCTCTATTACTTATACCTCCCGACCTACTTGTTTTGAACGTCACCTCTCTCTCAATTCGGTTGCCTCTCTGTTTTGTCGCAAGATTAAGGTTTGAAAAGGGGAAGAATAACTGTCAAAACAAGTAGGTAAGGAGGGTATAAGTAATGGAGCTTTTAAAGAAAGGAAAAAAGAATTAATTTCCAACGAAAATAATACACATCAG
>BSSO01005560.1:0-12981 GCA_030267885.1 Mesembryanthemum crystallinum | reverse complement strand
AAAAAAAAAACAAATAAACAAATAAACATTGTACTACTCCAGGCACACAAGAGTATAAATTGTTTAAGGCCAAACAAGAAAAAAATCATTATTCCTGACCCGCAAGAGTATAAACTGTGAACAACTAAAAAAAATAGAAACATATTCACGTTGAACTACGTTATGACTTGATCTTATAAAGAGATTGCATGCTCTTATAAGTACGTAAACATCTTGGGAAACATATAACCAAGTACAGTCAAACAAATAAAAAAAAATGTGCGCTTTTATTCAGTAAGGAATGAAGTATGAATGATAAAAAAAATACATGTTCTTATAAGCAAGACAAAAACATAAAAATAAAGAAGCACATGCATGACTAGTCGCTCTAAATCCATCCACTCTGCTGGCTTTATTGATGATTGATGCTCAATTTAACTCTTCCTATGCTCCTCTAGCTTAGCAACCTCCTCATGGGTCAGGGCTTGACTGGCTCCCACCTCCTCTAAAGCTAAAAATAATGAAGTAGTTGATCATGTGAAGTATGTGACGGATATGATCAAGTTAAATTGCTTCAACTATGTGAAGTATGTGATTGATATGATTAAGCAATTGGGAGCAAAGCATTATGAAGTACAAAAACAATTGGAAAAAACGAAACAACGGTCAAAGCAAGACATGTGTGTGAGTTTATGTCGGTAAAGCAAATTAGAGGAAATTGGCCTAAACCTGATTTCTTTGCAATTATGGAGACATGACACAAAAGCTATTTCCAATTAAAGTGGTAAAGAATCAAATATCAGTACTCCAAGATTAATGATTTTCCAATCACAACAAACAATAAATCATGAAGAAGAAGACAAAAAGGGGGACTATCTCTCAAAAAGGAAAGAAAACGTGATCTAATGATAAGCATGGCACTTGTTGAACACTAGTAGACATGCACGGTCAAAGGGTTAAATAAAGAAGCAAGTTATTACCTTCATTGACCTCTGATGAAGCAAAACTCTAACAATGCCAAGAGGAATTTTGGACCTACAAGAAACTTCGAAGATGACAAGTGAGAATTTCTCATGCTTTATTGCGGCGAATGCCGTTACACGCTTTGATGAAGTGGATGAAAGTAAAAAATAAAAATAAAAATAAATAAATAAATAAAAATAAGAGAGAGAGAGAGAAAGAGAGAGAGAGAGAGAGAGAGAGAGAGAGAGAGAGAGAGAGAGAGAGAGAGCTTTGATGATTTGATGACTGGAAGCTTACCTTTGTGTGCAAACAACTTTGCAAACCGCCAAGGAAATCGTCAATGTAGTACTCAGAAATCAACAACCACAATTGAGCCAAGGTGGAATTATTCTACTCTTAACAATGTTCCTCGGGGAACTTATATAGGTTTTTGGTAGGTAAGGAAGATACTTTCTACAATTCCAAATTCAAGTAAATTCCTAATTCAAGTAAAAGTCCAATTATGGCAAGTCATTTCATAAATCAAAGTTTTGTTATTTGATTTAATTTTTAGGTTAAAATTATTACGGCCCAAATTAAATTAAATGACTACTATTTGTTGACCCACCAAGTTAAGAGCTCAACATGGTGACACAACTAAAACGTCAAGGTCATATGATGTTTACCTGCCAAGTCAAAAACTCGACAGGGTGACAAGACAAGGTGACCTCGACAAGTTGAGTTGCTAACCATTACCATATTAACTTATTAAGTCAATTTCGACCTAGAAGACATGGTTAAGATGAAAGGTTAGCATTTTTATTTAACAGTCAAGTCAAGGTCGAGACCTCGTCACGCTAAAACACTCCAAGTCGTGTATGTGACTTAATCTCAAGGGGAAAATTTGTAGGCATTAAAAAAATTATTAATATGCCTTATAAAATTAATTAAGTTGAAATAAACTATTTAACCTAATTTAAATAATAGTCCCCTTTAAAAAATATTGTGGCCTAAAAGCCAAATTAACCAAACGGGCTTATATTTAACCCTTGAGCCTACCCAAATCAGTTAGTCCAAGTATATAGTTAAATGGGCCAAGCCCTATAAAGAAGACTACCAAGTCACTAAACTAGGCCCAGTCTATGACTACAAGGCCCACAAAAGGGATGAAGCCTGCCAGGTGGTTCCGAATTTCCCTATAAATATGAGACTCTCTCATTCATTGAAGGAAACGGAAATCAAAAGCAGAAAACCCTGCCAAAGCATTTCCTCCATCACTCTTGATCGAGATTCAAGTTTTCGAAGACCCTCTTTCAAGAACAAACAAGAGTTCAGAAACAGAATCAGAGGATTTATTTATTTGTTCTTTGTAACAAATCATACAAAGAATTGTACCCATACATTCAAAAAATAAATTAAATTTGTTCTTTATTTCTTGTCTTATTTGATTTAGATAGGAAATTTGTGTATACAGATTCATATGCCTTAATTTTGGAGTATAATACTATAAGCTTATATTGATGATAAAATTTTAGCTAATAAGAGTTTTAAACATATGTATTTACGTATTTCAATATATCATTTATTAGTATTCTATCAAATATCTTCTTTTAGATTTCTAATTATTTTTAAGTTTTTAAAAGTCAAACTTTTGGACACTACCCTACTTCGACCTATTTTCCATTTCTTGATCATCACAACCGAACTCGCGTTCTCAATAGTGATCTTTTTTTTCTTCCTCATGTGGCCATTGTGATATGTGTCAAACAATCTACTCTTCAACTTCTCGACATACAACAATTTAATTAATAGCTACACATATGCATAATTATTTTATGCTAATATGAAATTAAATAAATATTACATCCAAACACACTACACCTTACAATCTAAATTAAACTCTCTAGCTATTTATAATTGCTAACTACCCTTCAGGTATAAAGAAAAAATTCTTTTGAAACAACCTGGTCAAACCTGTAAGTTGAAGATAAAAATAGAAATTACTCAATTTGCACAATTTTATATAACAGAAAACAAAAATGAACCACGAATTAATTGTTGACAAAAAAAAAAAGCTTACTTTGAATCTTCTACTTGATCACTTTTGAACACTTCATTAATACCAAGATCTGCTAAAGATGATAAGTCAAATAACTGGTAAATATATAAATAAACAAAGGTAAACATATCGAAGTAGGAAGAAAACAAATGTTTACCATGTTGAAATCAGCAATTACTTGTAGTACAAAGCTTGAAATTGCATGCTATCAACTACCTGTGAACATTCAAAATAAAATAAAGGTTTAATTTCAATGAGATATATCGAGGTTTGACCAAAATACAGAAAGGTATACCGACATTTGAATAATTACATTGAGTTATACCAATTTTGAAAAGCTTACTGCAAATTCACAAATCTAGTGATCGGAGCACATGAAATGACAATAATACCCCTAAAAGAGGGTTGGACATATCTCTCGTAAAATGCTAAGATAGTGACTAAAAAAATTTGTAAAATATAATTAACAAATAAAATTAGCAGAATGTAAGCACCACAATTTTCAAAAAAAAAAAAAAAAAAGGTAGCCCTAAATTTATATTTTGATATAAAGGTTTCAATAAGGTATAATAAGGGTAATATTGTCATAAAATTGTTATGTTGAGCCGAAATTTCATCGGAGCATACCTCAATGTAATTTCTCAAATGTCAGTATGCCTATGTGTATTTTGGCCAAACCTCAGTATACCTCAATGTAATTTTCCCTAAAATAAATCAAATTATTAAAAACAAAGTATTGTGTGAGGTGGCATCATATATGAGGCCACTTGCCACATCACCCAAGTCTACGCGCCATATTGGGCTGGGCTGGTAGATACTCTACTGTCCTCCTCTTCACTTTCTCTTTCACATTTAAACTCGCTTCCAATGGCAAGATTGTCTTCGTCTCTTCTTCTCCACTAACGCCTCCATTGTTGCGATCGTCAACCTCGTACGACATTGCATCTTCCTTTTGTTCGTTTTTTTCCTCTTTCTCCGTTCTCTTTTCTTCTCTTTTTTTTTCTGTCCTCCATTGTTGAGATTTCTCGTTTTCTATGATGTTCCCTTTTGATTTTGATTTTGATATTTTTTTTGTTAGATATTTTTTTTTCTCCAATGTGATGTTGATTGCTGTTTTGTTCTAATTTCCTTATTTTTTTTTTCATTTATTTGTTGAACTGTTTTTAGAAGTTTACATGGACCTTGCACAAGCTGATGAATGTTTGGCTAAGCTTAGGGATATGGATGCTAGTAATGAAGGTAATTTTATTGTTTTCTAATGATTACCAGTACCTTGTGCTATAATTTGTACATTTTCATTGTTTTTTTTTTTTTTGGTACCTCTGTTGATATTGTTTTTTTTTTAATTTTCAGTTGAACGTTTGCCTGAGGTTACTAATTTGGTTGTTAGTAATGAAGGTAATGTTGTATTTTTTATGATTATTGGTACTTTTGTCCTTTGATTTTGTTACATTTTACTGTTTTTTTGGTACTCATTGCCATATTGTTGTTTTATTCTTGTTTGCAGCTGTTGTTGCTGTGAGTAATGATATTTTGTCATCTGCAAAAGAAAGTAATGTTCTTTCTTCTTCGATACCATGTTTTAAAGTGTTCGTACTAGTTTAATCACTCCTAATACTAGTATTATCTTAAATTTTATTAACTATGTTTATCTTTTCAAACAAGCATTAATATTTTTGAGTGGTACTACTTTTTTTTACTTCCTACTACTAGTTTTGGATTCTATGGTATCAGTTTTATCGCTCCTAGTACTAGTATTATACGGGAATTTTTCTTATATATGTTATTCTTTTAAGAATTTTGTGCAAGGTCTATTTCTATTTTAGTAATACTATTCTTTTTTTCTTTTTGGTACCAGTTGTATTGCCCTTGGTACTAGTAATTATTGCGTATTTATGGATTGTATGTTATTTTCCAGATTATACCAGTGTTGATGTTGACGTAAGCGACTCTCTTGTTGGTTTTGAAAGAGCAACACTTAATGAGAAATATGAGTTGTATTGTAGACACTCTTGCTTTGTAGGGTTTAGTGTTAGAAAGTCGTCCACAAGGTATATTTCCAAGGGTGTTATTAGAGAAAAATATTACATTTGTTCTGTGGCAAGAGTTAGGGGTTCTGGTTCTAAAAGTACTCAAAGTTCTGAGGTGAAGGAGGAAAAAGAGAGGAAAAAAAGTGGCTATTACACGAACTGATTGCAAAGCAAGAGTGAGGGTGAAATTTGATGTGAAGCGTGCTCTTGATGTCATTGTTGATCATGTGTTAGTCCACAACTATTCTCTCAATAGGCCTGAATGGAGTTATCTCCTTAGATTTGAGAGGCAGATAACGGTTGAGAAGGCAGAGGCAATTGTAGGTTCTGTGAAGTCTAGGTTGACTACCACTCAATCTTTTCATTGTATGGCTCATGATATTGGTAGTGTAAAGGCTGTAGGCCATACATTGAGAGATCATTAAAATTATGTCAATCGGCTGAAATAAAAACTATTGAAGGTGGCGATGCACAAAGAGTGATACACATGCTATATCAACAAGCTGCAGAACAAGAGGATTTCTTTTTTAGGGTCAGGGTTGATGATGAGAGTCGATTGCGTAGTTTGTTTTGGAGGGATTCGATGATGAGGGAGGATTTCTTTATCTATGGTGATGTAGCTGTATTTGATACCACCTATCGGACTAACAAATACAATCTCATATGTGCTCCTTTTGTCGGTATAAATAATCATTGGAAGAATTTGATGTTTGGTTGTGCGTTTCTTGCTAATGAGCAGACTGAATCGTTTGAGTGGCTTTTTGAAGTGTTTAAGAAGTCCATGGGTGGTAGAAATCCGATCAGCATCTTCACTGACCAAGACAAAGCAATGGCAAATGCAATACAAAAGGTAATTCCATCGTTCCATCTTTTCATATTTCATTTTCTACCGTTCAGTTTTTTTATTTGTTCTATTTTTATTTCAGTACCCCTTCTTTGTATGTGAGTACCTATTTTAGTGTCCTTACTACCATTTATTGTGCTTCTAATACCAACTGTATTAATAGTATTCCTCTTTCTTTTTTTTCTTTTGTAGCATCATATAGTGTTTTTAAAACCAGTTTTAGTGCTCTTAGTACTGGTTTTATGTTCTCTAGTACCAGGTTTTCCTTCTGGAGTACTAGTTTCTTTTCAGTAACAATTTTTATTGTAAAATTGTAGGTTTTCCCTAGTACAAGACAAAGGCTATGTTTGTGGCATCTTCAGCAGAATGATGTGAGTTATTATGGTGAGTTGAGTTGGGATCCTACATTCAAGGATGCATTCAAGAAATGTTTGTACCAATGTGTTGATCTGGATGAATTTGAAAGTTATTGGGCATCAATCATGACAAAGTATAACTTGGGTGGTGAAGAGCATTTGTATTTTAGGCGTTTGTGTCAAATGAAAGACATGTGGTGCACCACTTTGAGCAAAGACTTTTTCTTGACTGGTATATTGTCTTTGCAATGAAGTGAAAGTACAAACCATGCTATTGGTTTTCAAGCTAGTAAAACCACGAATTTGACGAGGTTTTTTTCCCATTTTCAAAGTAACTTTGGATTGTTGGAGGTTGAATAATAAGGAAAACGATGATTTCGAAGCATGCTTCTGAGGTATACACTCTTACTCTTTTTTTTTCAGGATTTTGAGATTGAGTTTATGAAGTCCATGGGTACATGTGCTAAGGTAGTGTATATGGATACTTTGAGTAGTACAGTTGTGTATGAGGTTTCCCTTGAAGAAGGTGTTGGTGGACAACGTGTCGTATATGAGTCAGTGAATCAATTATCCATTGTTCATGCAAAAATTTTGAGGAATCTGGTTGGCTTTGCTTTCATTGTTTGAGGGTCTTGCACATGCATTCTGTTAACTCGATATCGGAACGGTATATTTCAAAGAGGTGGACTAAATTTACCAAAACCGAAGTGTGGGATAAGTACAATAGAGATTACAATGCTTTTATTAAGCGCTAGGACTTTGTTCCTAGGTGTCATCAGTTGGCTCGAAAGTTTTACAATTTGATATTGAAGTCGAAGAAATATGATGAAGCACTGACTCTTCTTGACGAGATCTATAAGAATGGTGCTGCTGCTATTGATTCTTTGCTTTCTCAGTCAGAAGATTTTGGACATTTTCTCCCTGTTCTAAGGCAACAACTAATTATAATGTTGTGCTCGATCCAAATCGTTTAGTGACAAAAGGTTGAAGTAAGAGGATACAAGGACCTTTGGAAAGGAAGAAGGGAAAGAAGATTGGATCCAAGAAGATTGAGCAAACTTCAAGTTCAGCGAAAGAGTTTGGGACTAAGACTCCTACTGTTAATTTGAGTTAATGTGATTTAGAAATTGTAACCTGAATTATTTTTATGACTTTCTTGAAAACTGGTACTCATGTATTTAAAAGTAGTACTGGTGCTAGAAAAATTGGTACTAAAGTGTTTAAGACTGGTACTGGTATAAACTTACTTCTATTAAACTTGTGTTAATTTAATTTTTCAACATTTCAGTTTGTATGCATTTGTCATTTCAATGTTGAATAATTTTCGTATTGTATTAAACACTCAACGTAAGTTAGCTTGTACCAGAGGACTAAAAACTAGTACTGAGAGATCAAAAACTGGTACCAGGGGGTTGTTGCGCTACTAGCTGCAAAGAAGGCAGGAACATTGCAGTGGTGAGAAGGTGGGGAGCAGGTATAAGAGATGATATATTTTCCAGTTTGTATACATTTGTCATTTGAATATTGTATAATTTTTGTATTGAATTAAACACTCAATGCAAGTAACTGGTACCAGAGGACCAAAAACTGGTACTGGAAGAGCAAAAACTGGTACCAGGGGCTGTTGTTCCAGTAGCTATAAGGAGGCAGCAACGTTGCAGTAGTGAGAAGGTGGGGAGCAGGTATAAGAGATGGTATATAATTTTCAGTTTGTATACATTTGTCATTTGAATGTTGTATAATTTTTTAATTGAATTAAAGACTCAATGCAAGTTAATTGGTACCAGAGGACCAAAAACTGGTACTGGAAGAGAAAAAACTGGTACCACGGGGCTATTGTTCCAGTAGCTGGAACGAGGCAGCAACATTGCAGTAGTGAGAAGGTGGGGAGCAGGCATAAGAGACGATATTTTAAACACCAAGAACAACTCAACTTATAGTAACATAGATAATGCACCAAGGCCTAATTGAGAAAGCCATAAGGAGTAGGACACATTGACTTAGTGAGTCTGAATAAAGAGCATGGAGTTGTCACTACAAAACTTGTACAGGAAGACAAAAAACTGGTACTCGTGTTAAACATGGAATAAAGCTTCATATTGTAGATACTAGGGTACTTCTTAACATATTCAGGTACTAAAAGCAATTTGATCTTTAATATAAGATTGTTTTTTACAAGTCATCATGAATACATGCTATTCTCCTTCCTCTTTTCAGCTTCTTCTTCCTCCTTCCTTGCGGCTTGCTCCTTTTTCGTCTTCCTTGCGGCTTCTAATTGGTCATTCCTTTTCTTCTTCTTAGTTTCATCTTCTTCCTTTTTATTTTTCCTCTTTTTTCCAGCTAGCACATTCACCAATGTTGGCTTCTTCTTAATGAACTCCTTTACCTTTGCAAGAACAAATTTCCTTTGTAAGTTTAACTCACTCGCAACAAGGCCTGCGCAAATTCTGGTTCTGTGGTATCTCCTTATGAGAGCCTGCCATGCCAAAGAAAAAGGAAAAAAAAAAAATCTTCAATTGAAATATAAAAAATTGTACTCAAGTTATTTTAGAACTATAATTTTGAACTTCTTACTCTGTTAAGTTCAGGTATGATGTACATTTCACCCTTAAAGAATTCCATGTGATATGTTATGAAAATTGCACAATTGTTATTTTCACTCTTAATGCTCGTCCATGGAAATAAAACGCATTCATTGTTGAACTTTGAGATCAATCTTGCCTTGGGGTGTTTTCCTTTTAAAAACTTCGCCAATTCTTTCTTCTGCAAAAACCCAATAATACATTTTGTTAGAATATAATACATCGGTAATTTGAGAATAAGTGTGTTCTTTCGTATTACGATTCGTACAAGGACTTCTAGAGCTTCTATATATAGACATTCGTTCCTCTTCCATACTCTCTATTGTCTAAGTATTGCACTAACTTGAGCTTTAAGTTTACAGCAATGGTGGAGAAGTGCTCATAGAGAAGTATTGAGACAAATATCTAGCATGCAAAAAAAAAAAAAAAAAAAAACTGGCAGTAAGTAAAATAAAACTTACTGAAACCATTAATATTGGTACTGGAACCATTAATATTGGTACCCAGACCTAATATATTGGTACTTGTGATATTCTAACCATGTCAACATCTTTCAAATTTTGACCCCAGTCTGCATGGTTGTGAGGCATCCATTCTTGGAATGATCCCCTTATACTTTCCCTGTTTTCTTCAATTTCAATTTCACGATTCTTTTTTCTCCACCTTCTTTGTTCTTTCCTCTTTAGTAAACCTTTTTTCCTCACTTCCTTATCTTCCTCTTCCTCATCTTCATCTTCATTTCCCTCTAGCAAATCTTCTTCTTCCTGCTCCTTGTCTTTTCGTTGCTCTGATTTTATTTTCACCGAAATATTTTCTAGTGCAAATTGTTCAAAATAATGTATGTTTACTATGACATGTAAATATTTACATTTAAAATTTTAATGCTAAAAATGAAGTGTTACCGTATGTCTAAGCCCGAAAAAAATTTCAGTTGTTTGTCTTTGTCCTTTTCAAATATTCTTTGCTCCTCATTCAACAACAATAACCATGCTTCGACGACATTTGAATATACCTTTTC
Source organism: Mesembryanthemum crystallinum (assembly GCA_030267885.1). NCBI lineage: Eukaryota > Viridiplantae > Streptophyta > Magnoliopsida > Caryophyllales > Aizoaceae > Mesembryanthemum > Mesembryanthemum crystallinum. The sequence continues at coordinate 3,171 of BSSO01005560.1, read as the reverse complement.
ACCCATGTTCAATGTGACCATGTCATTTCTTGTCACAAAATATGTGTCATCATATTTGAACATGATTTAACTGAACATTTAAACAAAATAATTAGTACTCGTACTAGAGAACCCACAACTAGTACTAGAGACCGCAAAACTAGTACTAGGAATCTTAAACCTAGTACCCATGACAGAATAGCAGTACTGATCAACAGTAGTACTTGAGATCAAAAACCTAGTACTAGCGTAGCAAAAAAGATAACAAAAAACTAATACTAGAACTGGTATTATTTGAAAGTGCTACTAGTGATCCCAATACGAGTACTTAAGACTAAAAACCTAGTACTGGTGTCCATAATCTTAGTATTAGTGAATTAAACTAGTTTTGTGCTAGGAAAAGTTTGTGATTTTACCTAGAATAATCCATGGAGCGATGATCAAACAGGCAATAGTCGACAATTGCTTTTTCTTGGATGTCCAATAAGTCTAACAACAGCTCTTTATTTCCTTTCATCATTGCTGTGACATAGGACATTACCTCATCTTCATTCCATTCAATCACTTCCTTAAGATCATGTTCTGGTTGTATCTTTTTCTTTCATTCTCTATCAGTGGACACCGATTCCAATATCTTATCGATCTATGACATTCTGTAATGATTTGCCAGGTGTCCTCTCTTCCTCTTTCTCTCTTTCTTCATCAAACTCAATAACGTACTCGTCTGCGTTGTCTTCTTTTGGGGGAGTTGGTGCCAGAAGATTCCACGTAGGCTCTTTTTCTGTGACCTTGTCCCTCCGGCTTTGGTTTTGGTGGATGAGGAAAACAGCCCTTGGATCATGTGGCACAATAAGCCGCATTGATCTACTCAAGTTTTGTAATGCTGTCATTTTTCTCGATTATATCATCAATTTGCTGGATAACCTCAGGATTTGCGAATAACTTTTGGCTATCGCTTTGGCTTTCAGCAGGAGCTTTTGCTTGTACAAATGTGGTGATCATCATTCTCAACCTCTCAAGTATGTGCTTTGTGCAAATTAGTGGCGATACCAATGTCTCTCTTTAACAGCAGATAAGTTTCAGAGATTTCCTACATCAAAACAAACAATTTAGTATCATAATGATTCTATTTAATCTTGGTACCTAAAACAAATCCCAGTATTGGTGACCAAAATACTAGTACTGGAAACTTAAAAACTGGTACTTGAGACTCAACATCTAGTACCAACAAGAAAAACTTTATTGCTAGAATAAACTTACATCTAGGGCTACAAGATGAATTTCTTTATCAGTCAATTCACCTAATGGTAGAACAAATTCAAGCACTCTTTTTGGGTCTATGCTGCTTGTACTGCTGCTATTGATGTTGTGCACTTGCTTCTTTTCTTTCCTTTTGTTGAACAAAGCATTGTTTGAATCTGTTTTCTCATCCTCTTTTAGCTTTCCTGTTGTCACTCAAATACCATCCCGTGTTATGGGGTATGTAGTGATGTCCCATTTCCCCTCACCAAAGGGAAGTAATTTCTTCTTAGCATTGATCCTATCCTTAATCTTCTTTGTGTTCCAGTGTTGAATTAATGGCTATGAAGAGGGTTCAGTGTTTCCTTGCCATTTGAACCTGTGGAAGTACACAAGCTGTAGGATCAACAGACACGCATTAATGTAGGTTTTCGGCTATTGTACTTGTCCACTTGCGTGCACAGCCTCTAAAGGACATAGGTGCACCAATCAAATGTTCGTATCTCATCCACATTAATGAGAGACGTCATTGTGGAGAAGTCTACGTTCAAGTTGGAAGGGGGTGTCAAGAATGAATTCAAAGCATGGAGGACAAACGATCTCTTGAAGAAAGGTCCTCCATTTAGTTTGTTTTACCATCACTTGCTGAAGATGTTTCAATTGAACCCTAGTCTCATTGCATTCAGTCGAAAGTCTTCATTATTTGGAAACTTTTTCTTGTCAATCAAAACCGTCTTCCCTTCATTTCGTGGTAGTAGGAACAAGTCACATACATCATCAGCTATAATTGCAAACTTCACTCTCCCATCCTCTTTGAATATCTTCCTGTGTCCTGTAAAGCTTCGCAGTAGCCAATTCATCATTCCTAAATTAAGCTTATCGAATTTCATGGTCAGTAGACTTCTATACCCAATGTCTTGTATTGCTGTTTTTTTTTTTTTTTTTTGTTCTGCAGTTAATTGATTCAGAATCCGTATTATCTTCTGAGGTCTACATTTTGTTTGTGTTAACGTGTTACAAACACCCAATGAATACACTTTAATCAATCGATACTGATGGGAGATAAAATAGTAGTAGGACAACAAATTCTAGTACCAAAGACCCAAATACTAGTACCATAGAAACAATAACTAGTACCAAAGAATAGCAGCAAGTACTAGTGCCACAAACACAAATAGTAATACCAAAGCAACAATACTAATACCAAAGACCCAAATACCAGTACTCTAAATTAACAATAACTAATACCATAGGAACAATTTAGTCTTAAATTCTATATGTACTAATTTTAACATATATTTGGCAAAAAAAATCAAGTGTTTAACACCTTATGTAGTGAAGTTTCAATCTGCAAGCACATATGAATGCACCCTAGTTCACACAAAATAGTAGTTGTACCACATAAGCAAAAGCTAGTACTTGTATTGTATAAGTTGGTACTGGACGCACAAAAACTAGTACCTATTTGCAACAGTAGCCATCCCTTGTCCTTCTTCCTTTTTCATCTTTTCTTCTCCTTCCCCCATCTTTACTGCTTTTTCTCTCTTCTGTGTTTTTTCTATAGCTAGCAAAAGTTGACCCGACACGATAACACGACACGAACCGGACACGAAATAAACGGGTTAGGGTTGAGATTTTCAACACGTTTAATTAAACGGGTCGACACGAGTTTACCCGTTTATTAAATGGGTTAGGTTAGGGTTGAGATTTTCAACACGAAACCGACACTCTCTGACCCGTTTATTCAAATATGTCTGAGAATAAACTCATTTATACACTATTTTTGTTAAAAATTGATGTGTGAATATACAATTTCCGTATTCTACGTACTTAATGCATAAGTAGTAACTCTAATCGATAAGTTTCAAACAGTAATAGTATTATTTTATTGATTTCTTATTTATATTTTTTTTATTTGTATAAGTAAAAACTTTAGATAAATTGGCAAAATGT
>BSSO01005559.1:0-12983 GCA_030267885.1 Mesembryanthemum crystallinum | reverse complement strand
GAACACCCACCTCTACCTACGGCCATCACTCGTCAACCCTTGAACACCCATCCCCCACCCCCGACTACCACCCCACACCCGCCGCCCCCAAACAGCAACCCCCACTCCGTCCCCACCCTAATTCGACTCGAAATAAACCGAGTCATCATAATCCTTAACAGAGGAAAACAAAGCACCCCATTTGGGGGAACTCGACGGCAATAAATCATTTCTTCTTCTTCTTTCCACCCTGAGGAATTAAGTCATTGCGCTTTCTCTCTCTATCTCTAAATACTAGCACCTCTCTATCTTGGTTTTGGGTGGTAGTACTAGTGGGGGTATTATTCATGTCAAACCAAACAAACAAACTCCGTATTTCACCTTCTAGCTAGCTCTACCCTATTGCCTAATGCCTATAGCTTTGACCTCTATCTGTCTTTGCTAGTCTTATTTACTTTCTCTCTATTCATGGTAATGAGCCTGAGCGCGTTCGAGTAGTTTTGGTGTTGGTGGTATTACGAATACGCCAACCTCGTCATCATCACAATTTGCAGACCCCAGCCCCTTCATTGATTTACTTTTCAATAGCTCAAAAAGAATCGATTATGGCAACTGGGTCTTCGAATTGAGCTTAAGGGCATTTCAAGTTTTCTCATAAAATCTAGAGAGAGAAAGCTTGAGGGTAGAAATGGAAGTTTGCGATTCCGGGTTTTCTTCCTCCTTTGTGATTCTGAGCCGTCTAAAGAGGGTGAAAAAGATAAGGGAAATAAAGAAGAAAGAGAGTCAATAGGATGAGAAAGAGAGACTCCATTAAGGATTATGAGAGAGATAATGTGTGGTCGCCAAGAGGTGGGCAGAGGGGAGGAGAGAGACTGCTGGTTGGGGGAGGGTGGGGGGGGGGGGGGGGGGAGGCTTGGCAGTGGGTGGGTGAGGGAGAGAGAGAAAAAGGGAGGTGAGGGTATTTTCGTCATTCAACGTTTATTGCCAGCCACGTGTACATTTCTAACGGAATTTTCACGGCGTCAACTAATTGGACCCTAAGTGAAAATGAATTCAAAAGGTTAGGTACCCTAAGTGGGAATATGCAAAAGGCAGGTACCCCTTTTTAATATTACACTAAACCTCGGGCACCCTTTTTGAATTTTCCTTCACAAAATAGCTGCTAATTGTACCTGTTTTATGATAAAAGAGGAAAAAAACAGTAGAAAATAGTTGAAAGATGTTTATGAAATGGCAATAAGATAGCTGTTCTGTGAACTGTAATTGAAAGCTTGTATTAGTACTTTTTTTTTAAAACAAGCTATAGTTGTAGCTATTATTTAAAAAAAAAAGAAGCAAATTGTTTGGTTATTGAGAATAATACAAATAGCTGATATTGAAAATTTAAATCTAACCGTTTTCACCAAACATAGCCTTATTTATTGATTGTAAATATTGATCTTTTGAACATTAACTTATAATGAATGATGACTCTACTATGTACCATTGTTTAATTTTTCTAACATGTTTTCTATGCATTTAGTTGTATTAAACGTACATTTTTGTTGGTCATAGCAAACAATCTACAAAATAATTATCATGGATGGTATCTTGGTAAAGATGAAGAAAACATGATCATATCATCAACTAATTTTATAGATAATAATTAACATCTCATGCAATAGATAAGTAATATACAAGGTAATCAATACAAAGATCCAAAAAGACACAACCTAAAGCAGAATTCAATCTTCTATGCTGAATCATCATTACATGCAAAGTATGGATGCAAACTGATTAAGATTACAAATAACAATATTATTATGAAGTTTTAAATGTAGTTTTGGCAAAAAGTATATGCAAGTCTTGGTTTCTACATATTACACACACAGACACACACAATCACTTATTATTTTTATCACAGGAGAGTGTAAGTCATCCTCCTTGTTTCTGGCTACATAGGAGCCTGTACAACCAAATTGACACACTTATTACTTATTGCTTTTATAACAGGAGAGTGTAAGTCATTCTCCTTGTTTCTGGCCATATAAGGGCCTATACAACCAAATTGACATTAGTTATTGTTTTTACTACAGAAGAGTGTAAGTTGTTTCTGGCCACATAAGGGCCTATGCAGCCAAATTGACACACACACACACACGCATGCACGCACGCACACACACACACACACACACACACACACATTTTTATTACAGGAGAGTGTAAGTCACCCTCCTTATTTTTGGCCACATAAGGGCATGTACAGCCAAATGAAACATTATATGTCTAGATGACTTAATTTCAAAATTGTTGGCTTGTGTGGCCAAAAGTTAGAATGATGGAGGTTTATATGATCTCTATTCTCTTATATATGTATAACTTATCATGAAACAAAATTCTTACATATAAGGGAATTCATTAATATTTAACATTCTTTCAGGTGGTTCATTTGCATATCTAAGAGTTGAGCTAGGAGACTTCATGGCTTTCATAGCAGCAGGCAACATCTTACTAGAGTATATCCTAGGAAGTGCAGCTGTAGCTAGGGCTTGGACATCATATTTTGCAACACTATGTGATCACAACCCTGATGAATTTCGTGTCGTAGCATCTAGTCTTAATCCAAATTATAACCACCTTGACCCCATCGCAGTAGTGGTTATTGCCGTGATTTGCGTCCTAGCAGTCACAAGTACTAAGATTTCCTCACGTATCAACTTCTTTGCATCTATCATCCACATGGTCGTCATTGTTTTCATTGTACTTGTAGGAATTACTAAAGCAGATACCAAAAACTATAAGCCCTTTGCACCTTATGGTGCCCATGGTGTGTTTCAAGCTTCTGCTGTGTTATTCTTTGCTTTCGTTGGATTTGATGCTGTCGCGACAATGGCAGAGGAAACGAAGAATCCAGGCAAAGATATTCCTTTTGGTTTGATTGGGTCAATGATCATTGCGACATTGTTATATTGCTTGTTGGCCGTGACTCTTTGCCTTATGCAACCTTACTCTCACATTGACCCAGATGCTCCATTCTCAATAGCATTTGAGAGGGTGCGAGTAGGCTGGGCTAAGTACGTTGTGGATGTGGGGGCACTAAAGGGCATGACAACCGTTTTGCTCGTAAATGCGATTGGTCAGGCTCGTTACTTGACACATATTGCTCGGACGCATATGTTACCTCCATGGTTTGCACAAGTTAGCTATACTTTTGGCACACCCGTGAATGCAACTGTTATAATGCTTGCTGCTACAGCTATTATTGCCTTATTTACAGATCTTACTGTTCTTTCGAACTTACTCTCTATCTCCACCTTGGCTATTTTCATGTTCGTCGCAATTGCCCTTCTAGTACGAAGATACTATAACATGGACCATACGACTTTTAGCAATCGTATTAAGTTTATTGTTTGCATTGCATTTATACTTAGTTCTGCGACTGGCGCAACTATTAATTGGAGTATCAATGACTCGAATTGGATTGGATATGTGATAGCGACATCAATTTGGTTCATCTCAACGTTGATAATGCAAATATTTGTTCCCCAAGCTAGGGATCCTAAGGTGTGGGGTGTGCCATTGATGCCGTGGGTACCTTCAGCTTCCATATTCATGAATATATTTCTTTTAGGCTCAATAGACAAGCAGTCTTTTGTGAGATTTGGAATATGGACAACAATCCTCATGTTGTACTATCTCTTGTTTGGATTGCATGCTTCATACGATATGGCTAAAGCTATGGAAATGAACCATATTCCAAATATAAGACACTTCGGTAGGATTGAAGAAGGTGAGTACTAGTATTTTTTGTCCACTAATGTAAGTTAGCCTAATATCAAATTAGATTTTGTAAAATGTATATTCCTTTTTTTCAGTTATCAATATACTAACCTTAGAACAGATCGGATAGTGACATCAAGAATGTGCATTGTGTAATTAATATAACATTTCAAAAATATATTGAACTTCCTTTGATTATACTAGGAACTTAATTACAGTATTAACCCTGCGGGGGTGTTTGGTTCAGGATTGTAGAATAGAAAGCTAATGGAATCAAATAAAGACAATAATGGAAATGGTAACGGTTATTCCTAAGAGTTGTGTGGTTTATGAATGAAATTAAATCACTTACATGCTTGATAATATGCAAAAGAATCAGATAGCTACATGCTTGATAAATAGTAATAATCCTATTCATTTTTTATATTTGGAATCGAAGGACCAAAAACAATTTTCTTATTATAATCCAACACATAAAACCAGTTAATTAAGGGGACAAAATGGAGAGCAAAAATAATTTAGTTTGTTAAACATAACATGCCAAAATATCCAAATTTAAGAAAGAAAAAGAGAAGTTGGTAAAACTATTGAAATTCTACAGATTTGAGAAGTGAAAAAGGACCAAATTGGAGTTGAAGCGATGAAAATAATCTAGAAAGAGTTGTAATTTGCTGAGGATTTTCACATTTCCAATACAAATATAGAAGGAATAAGGAAGAAAGAAGGAAAGAGAGGAGAGAGAAAATCATAATAAAAAAAATCTCAAATCCCAACCATCCATGAATATAGGAGAAGAAATAATTCTAGATACCTCACTCTCAGCAACAAGCACTCAAGTACGCGAAAGTCGGCACAAGAGTTAATGTAATGGGCCATTTGTTTCCGTTTCCAAACCCCTAAAACACTCCAACCAAATGGGCCTTGAAAGTACAGAGATAAGGGAAAGTGAAATGTATTACATATAAAATTGGTAACGAGTAACTAATTTTAATCGAAAAAAACATAAGATGAAGAGTGACTAATTGATCCACGTTGTGAGTGGTGGATGAGATGAGAAATGACAACGATTGGTGGCTGTATCACTATAAAAAAATAAAATAAAAGAAGGTATGTTGTGTCTTGATGAATGACAAAAGAATTATACTTATGTACATTTTTGCTAAATGTTTGTTTGGGTGTTATATGTTTAGGAAATTGCTGTTGGAATTCATGTTGAATGACATTGATGTATAGCATTGAAGACTTTACAAGTGAAGATGCCATTTTTCGCTTTTTAGTTTTCATGCATGTGTGTTAGATTCATTCGTATAGGGTTGAAACAATCTTGCAGCAGATGGAACATGTCTTAAGTGTTTGTCTATCAGGTAGATGAGCATGTTGGTTTTATATCTTATAAATATCTTTATAACTGATTTTCATCCAAATATCATTTAGAAAATTAGATTGACAAACACTGAGATTGAGGTAATAAATGTAGGGTCAAAAGCAAAGGTAAAAGTACTTGTGAGTAACTTTTTATAGAGTCGTGTGCAAACTTACTTATGCTAGGAATTTTGTTTTTTCATTTTTTTATTTTTGGTATAAAATGTATAATTTTATTACCAAACGGACAGTGAATACAAAGCAAAGAAGGGGTAAGGGCCACTGTTAGAATGCACCAGGAGAAGACACAAGAGGGGGGTGAATTGCGTCCACAAATTCTCATCTAATTTTTGAATCGTGTGATTGAGAGACTAACCTTTGGAAGAAGTTCCATAGGTTGTTTCCTTTGACAGAGTATATATGCGAAAACGAATTAAAGAACAATTAGCACACACGATTTTTAGCGTGGAAAACTATCCCAAGGCTCAATTTGGATGTAAAAACCACGACTCACGCCTCAGTGGGATTTTAACTTGAACTTGTATTAAACAAGAGTCCAATACACAATAGTATAAACCTTAACTCCAAGACTAAGTACAAACCCCCAAAAACTCATGTCGGCTACCACAAGCTAACTCAAGCTTACCTTTATTCGTGGTTTGATTAGCTTACCTCGGTTCATTTAAACTCTAACGACTATAGCATGCTACATATGTACATATTCACATACATAACTTTTAATATTAAATCATCCATTCATAACATTCACGCAAACAGCACACCACAAAATCATCATTTCTTACCTTACGTTCTTTCCTTATCATTTTCATCCAATTATAATTATTCAATCATATTCGAGGGCAATTCTATACTCTATGAGATAAGAGGACAGAATATAGTCCGGGAGGATTGAATTTCCCGATCACTATATAATACAGCGAGTAGCTGCGCAAGTTTGTCAATCGTGAAACACCCAACACAATCATAAGGTGTACATCGCCACAATCACACACATGTAAGCCAATGCTTAATAATTCCACACACACATATATATCGGTACCTTTTATTCACTTTGATTCATTCATTCACGTCTCAATCACATGGGCATCTCGCTCCATGTATGCGCGCAACACAAGGATCGTGGCGACAAACTTACATCCTAGAGCATTATTCTATATGCCTATTAAGGATGTGCATACCCCTGGAGATTTCGGAATGTAAGCCCTTCATCTACTATCACATACAAGTCCACTTTACTCTCCACTGTACATTACCGAGAGTTTTATCTAGCGGAGATAGAAAGCCCCAAATTACTATATTTTATCTCAAGTTTAGCCCTTTATTCATTTAGTTCATTAGCTAACACACAATATACAAAACATGTTCACTTTGTCAATTTCAGCATTTTATATCTCAATTCATCTCATTTTCTCAATTCATGCTTTAGTTGTTATATTTTTACATATTCTTATAATCAAAGGTGTTTAGAATCATTTCCAAATTTCTAGATTATTTCGACATCAATTTAACGCTTTCTTAATCGATTCGGTTCACAGACAGCTTATTTTACGACTAGTTTTTTTTTTTTTTTTTNGGTAATAGTAGAAGATTTTATTACCAAAGAGAAACATGCAAAGTATACAAAGTATTGGGGGAGACCTAGGAGGCCTAACCACCTTCTAGGAAGGGTATTAGGGGACCCCTAAGCCAAGCCCCAACACTATAAACCGAATTACAAAACATAGGTTAAATCAACATCCGACCTATTGAGTTTCTTAGGCATTATTGCACTAATTCTCAACCTCACTTCTTTCTTAACAATGGCACATATGCTCTCAATGTTAATAGGAATATCACTCAAAATAAATTTGTTCCAAATAGTCCAAATTCTGTAGATGGCAGCAGCTATGGTAGCAACAGTCACTATTTTTTTTCATCTTGCAACATCTGAATCTTCTTATTAGCCAGTTCTTCGAACGATTCCATTGGTGAGTTATAGCTTGCACCCCTACCCATCTCATAAGCTCTCTGAAGACAGGCATGATGATTGAACAGAAGAAGAAAAGGTGATCAACTGTCTGAGACTGTTGGTTGCAAAAAACACACACGGTAGAGGATAGAGTGAAGTGCAGATGCTCCATTCTTGCTCTTGTAAGTAGTCTTTCATGTGCAGCAATCCACATTATAAACACATGTCTTGGAATTGTCCCCCTGCTCATTTTACGACTAGTTTATCTACAAGGTTCTGTCTACTATTATTCCATCATGAATTTAGCTTATAAATCAACTCCATATAATCATCCTAAAACATCTAATTCATACGTGACCAGAATACATACACACATCGAAAATTCACACACGAACACATTTATTCATACATACAACATGCAAAACACGCCTAATAACATTAGCAGCAAAATAGCACAACCTTCCAACTTCGCACTATTGTAACTTTCAAATCGCTAATCCAATTAACATGAGATTTTGGCTACAACCAAATTTCAATGCATATAGCACACAACAAACGGATCTAAAATCAGATCGTGCATCAGCAAGATATAACGCTCCAAAACAGGCTACTAGCACATAACTCATAGGTGATTATCTTCTTAGTTCAATTCCTAGGGGTTTTAATAGACATATATTTACCTCAATTTCCAGTAATAATACAATCCTAAGAAGACTTCGAATGAGCTCCTATAATAGTAATTAAAAATAATGACAATAAATCAAATCACATAATTCTCCTAATTCGATTTTAATCCTATTTACTGCAAAATTGTTCTAACTCCCGTATCGATTCTAATAACCTTATAATCACTCTAAATCAATCCCAAAAATCATTCTTTTAAACTTGTCAAGCCTATAATCTCATTATTTAACAAATCCAACAATAATATGAGCTATTTAATTAGCCGATCTACTCTAATTAATTTTTTAATTAGACATGCAAAGCCATTTTCATCTCTATTAGCCATAAACAAGTATAAAAATGACATGCAAAGCTATAGCTATTTTAGGTTATCACTATTCAGCCTAAAAACATAGTTTTCCACTTTCCGATCATCATTTTTAGTTACTACTCCAAAGATTAAATCTTTATCAATATCAAAGTTAGATGAAGTATTTCCTAGCTAAAAACGTAAAATGTAGATGAAATAAAATAAGTTTGAACATTAAGCTATGTTCAAGTAATCGGTTCTCATTACAGGTCCTGGGTGGGTTTGTGCGGATGGTGGAGAACGCTCTGAAAATATCATAGTATTAGATTAAGTTAGTAAATAGCTAAGGATATAACATAAGTTAGCTAAAAACGATTACAAATGAACTTACTCGACTTGTTAACGCGTAAACTAGCTTGAACCGGGCTTAGAGTTAGAAGATCGGAGCTAGAAATGAACTAGGTTGCTCGGTCGTGGTGATGGTAGTGCATAGTGGTGGTGGTCGTCGTTTCTCCTAGCCGACTTCCTCACCCTCTCCTCTCTTATTTTCTTCCTTTCTTAGCTTGGCTGTTTACTTGGAAAGGTGATAGTGTGATTTCACAAGTAACCTCTTTCCCCTTTTTATAAAGAAAATAGTGATGATGGGTGACTAGTAACCTACATGTGCTTAGGGTTTGGCATTGGCTCCTTTTGCTTGATTTGATCATACACTATTACATGCAAAAGTATTTTATCTTTTTATTTTCTTTCTCAATCACTAGTGATCATCTAATCTTGATTGAGTTAATCATTAGTCCTAAATGTGTGATTAATTAGGTTAATTAATGTTGTTAATCAGTCTCCTAATTATCCGAAAATCATAATATACAATTCCTAATTAAATCAGTTTATTAGTTAATTAATCTAATGTAGTCGGGTTTTAGCTACTCCCTCCGTGTCAAGAAGTTCTTTATGTTGGACTTTTCACGGTCTCCAATGCAATACTTTGACCATGAATAATTGTAAATTTATATAAATGAAAATTATAAAATTGATGATATTATGAAAATAGTAATTAATATGAATCTATTATAAGTATTTTTACTATGCAAATCTTTATATATTTTCACTACTTAAACTTTGACCTCAAAATGTCAAACGTAAGGAACTTCTTGAGACGGAGGGAGTATAATAGAAGCTTACATTTTCAGCAGTATTACATTCTACCCCACTTAAATGAAGTTTCATCCCCGAAACTTGAGTAAACTAGCCTCCTCCAAATAGATGCAGATAATTCTGCCTCATATCTTCCTCTGTCTCCCAACTAGCTTCTTCAACTTTCTGACTCCTCCACAAAACTTTCACTAAAGGTACTACCTTATTACGAAGTACTTTATTATGTATATCAAGTATCTCAACTGGTTGTTCCTCATAAGTCAATTTATCATCGATCTCAGCTATTCTCAGGTCCAATAACATGAGTTGGATCAAAATTATACTTTCGCATTTATGACACATGAAAAACATCATGTACCGTCTCCAATTTAGGCGGCGAAGCCAATCTATAAGCTACTGGTCCAATTTTCTCCAATACTTCGTAAGGTTCGACAAACTTCGGGCTCAACTTTTCTTTCTTCCCAAATTGTTTTTCTCCTTTCATAGGTGAAATTTTCAATAACACTTTATCTCCAACCTCAAAAGAAATCAAACTTCTACTCTTATTAGCATAAGCATTCTATCTATCGTGAGTTTCTCTCATATTCTGCCGTATCATCTTAACTTGATCCTTAGTCTCCTGAATCATCTCTAGACCCAAAATCATAGTATCGCTCAAATCATCCCAACACAAAGGATTTCGACACTTCCTACCATACAAAGCTTCATAAGGTGCTTTCCCAATACTTGCGTGATAACTATTGTTATAAGAAAGTTCAATCAACGGCAAATGTATATCCCAAGCGCCCAAAAAATGCAGTACACAAGCTCTCAACATATCCTCAAGATATGAATAGTATGCTCATTGTGTCCGTCATTCTCCGAATGAATACCTGAATTGAAGTTCAAATTTAGTCCCAAAAGCTTTCTCCAACTTTTTCCAAAATTGCGACATAAAATGAGTACCTCTATCAGAAACAATGTCTCGTGGTACGCTATGTAATCTGTGTGTGTGTGTGTGTGTGTGTGTGTGTGTGTGTGTGTCATATGAAAGGGGGGTTTAGGGTGAGAGATGAGAGAATAAAAGCACAATCGTTGGATTAACGCTCAACGGCGTAGATTGAGACGGAGTATTAATTACGTTAAAACTAATCACGTGATTACTAACAGTAAAACAAAAAGGAAAGTAAAATATCCTTTCAATTATCTCACGATTGTCCCTCTCTCTCCTCTCTCTCCCTGTAATTACGCCTCATCTCTTTAACAAATACTAGATTACACTCCATTAGTTATTCCTCATTACTATCACACTGTTTCACATCATATGCTGGCAATGGCAGCCGATCAAGAGCAACAAAACTAATATTCTTCTATTTGCAAAAATCAATTTTCACCACTAACGTTAATAACACAGTTTGGCACCTTTGTTTGATCATCATTAACATTGAAATTCATGGCAACTATGTGCGACTCCGATGATCTTATTATCCGTGAGGATTCTCCGTCTCATTCAAGTATGTTATATCTGAACTTCTCTCTTTTTCAATTAGCTTGTTACCTACTATTGCCCGTGCTCTTTTTTTGTGCTACCACTAGAGGGCCAAAGGCAACCCATCTTCAGCCACTTTAACGTCTGATATAAGTAGCATCATAAGATTTTTGTTAGTGATTGATTGTTTCTGCATTGATGATTTCCAATTAACCAAGTTAAAGGTTTTTTTCTTGGTAATGAAATCTTTTGAGTTGTGATGATTTTTTTTTTCCTTTTGTTTTGAAGGATATAGTCTACTGACATTGAAAATGCATTTGTATTGAACTTTAAGATTTGATATGTTTGCGTAGGTGGATATGAGTTTGATGCTTTTGGTTAATATCTTGATTTGATCTTATCTTCTTTTTCTTTTTTCTTCTTTTTTTGCTAACAATTTTACTAATTTTTATATGTTATTATATTTCAGTGGCGGACATGGTACAAAATGATGAGGCCATATATACATCAAAGAAATCTAGTTTCTCATCAAGTGCATGTAATGAGATATATCCTAATTGTGATGAGCAAATCAGACCAAAGCCAGGTATGATTTTTAATTAATTGATCGAAGGGATTGAATTTTAAACCATATGCACATTATGCTGGTTTTAGTGTGTGACTTTCATTAGAAACTAAGAAAGATGGCATTGTTCATTGGAAAGACATAGTTTGTTCAAAAGAAGGGTGGCATAAGGATGATGATCCGGGGTCATTAGAATTAAAATTAGACTTACAATGGCCTCATCATGTGGTTGAAAAGAAAGAAAATAAGTCGAGAACAAAAAGAAGAAGAAGTCTTACACGGAAAGGTTGTAAACCAAATTTTGTTTTGAAAAGGTCTTGTAATGGTAAATATGAGATTTTAAAAATCTATGAGGGTCACTCACATGTATTTGGTACCCCTTCAAAAAAGCACATGCTAAAGTCGGCAAGAAGTGTGCAATCTGTGCTTAAAAGTGTGTTGCGTGCGTGTCATCTATCAAATGTTGGTACTCCAAAGGCATTTTGTGTGATTAAAGAGCAATATGGAGGGTTTGGTAAATGTTGGTTGCATGAGAAGGGATTTGCAGAACTTTCATTGGGGATATAAAATCATTGATTAAGAATTCTGATGCACATATGTTTTTTTGTTAACTTCAAAAGAGTGAAAGAGAAAAACCCTTCTTTTTATTATGCATATGAATTAGATGAAGAAAAATACTAAAGCATGTCTTTTGGGCGTGGATTTGTAGAAAAAACTATGTGTTGTTTGGTGTTGCCATCTCATTTGATACCACATATGGTACCAACAAATACTCCATGATTTTTGCTCCCTTTACGGGGGTAAATTATCATAGACAATCTATTACTTTTGGAGATGCATTTTTGGCTAATGAGCAAGCCGAAAGTTTTGTGTCGTTATTTGAGAAATTATTAGACGCTATGGGAGGTCATAAACCTGTATGCATTCTTACTGATCAAGATCCTGCCATGAAAATTGCGATTGATAGGATTTTTGATACTTCCATTCATAGATTCTGTGTGTGGCATATAATGAGAAAAGTGTCTAAAAAGGTTGGTGGTTCTTTAAACAGTAATGTAGAGTTCCATTACAGGTTGAAGGCATGTGTTTGGGGATCTGAGACGCCTGAAGAATTTGAATCGACTTGGTCGTCTATTACTGATTATGCACTAGAAAATATGATTGGTTCACTCTTATGTTTGACATGAGAGATATGTGGATTCCATCTTATTTTAGAGATATATTTTTGTTGGGATTGTTGAGGACAACCTCTATATCAGAGAGTGAAAATTCCATGTTTGGCAATTTTATTAATATCCAACTTAGTCTCGTTGAGTTTTGGATGCGATCTGATTGTGCCATCGAAATGCAAAGAGATAATGAGAAAGAGTTTGATCATGCTCCCTTATATTCATATCCTCAGACCTCAACTAAAAATTGAAAATGACATAGAAAAACATGGGAGGATGGTTTACACACGCATAAACTTTTATATTTTTCTAGAAGAATTGTTGATGTATATAAATATGCTCTGATACCAAATTGATGTATATAAATATGCTCTGATACCAAATTGATGTATATAAATATGCTCTGATACCAAATTGATGTATTTAAAGTACGAAAACAAATAAAAGGGTGTGAACCTTAAGTTTCTAACGACAATCGTTCCTAACTTAGAGGGTTCCAACTCACAAAAGAGTCAAGGTCTAGTCCTAGAATCCCGGATTCTTAACTAATGACCAAAGAGAATTAAAGTTCCCAGAACTATAAC
>BSSO01005558.1:0-12983 GCA_030267885.1 Mesembryanthemum crystallinum | reverse complement strand
AAGTTCTTTACGTTGGACTTTTCACCATGAATAATTGTAATTTTATAAAAGTAAAAATATGAAATGATGATATTATGAAAATACTAGCTGACATGAATCTAATATAAATATTTTTACTTTGTAAATCTTTGTATATTTTCTCGAATTAATGGTCAAAAATTTTTAACTTTGACCTCAAAATGTCAAACGTAAAGAACTTCATGAGACAGAGGGAGTAGTTGACTTTAGAATAAATACCTTATAATTTTTTTTTTCACACAACTACCTTTTTAGGTCCTTTTTTTTTTTTTACACAACTACTCTAATCAGATTTTTTCACGTGATGCCTACTCAACTACACAAATCATCAACTCCTTAAGTTAAGACCGAATTCCAAATATTTTGTGCAAGAAGTTTTTTAAGTTGAATGAATTAGGGTTTAATTGTGTTTGATTTTTGAACTTATGTCTTTATATTGGTAAAATTGATGACCTACTGATTGTTTGCAGCTGATTAGGCATCACGTGAGAGCAAATCAAGTTTTTATATCTCATCGGATTTCGATGATGGGTAGCTTGACAGCAAAAAAAAAAAAAATGATCTTAAAAGATAATTATTAAAAAAAGTTATAAGGTTTTTATTTGCAAAGTCAACTATATAAAAAAGAGTACTCGATTTGATTTTGCACGATTTTCAAGACGACACTTTGACCATTAATAATTGTAATTATATAAACTCGAAAACTTGTACAAAATTTTGATATTCTGAAAATATCATTTAAGACGAATCCAAAATATTTTTTTTACTTTGTAAATCATTACATTTTTTCACTTATCAATGGTCAAAATTTTCAAATTTTGACTTTACAAAATCAAAACATAAGGATTTTAGTGGAACTGATGGAATATAATATATTGCAGAAAGCCATAAATATAATGGGAAAGGGAGCCCATTTTGCTCTTTTTTTTCCGTCGTTAATTTATTTTTCTTGCTCTTTAACCAAAAATAAAGAAAAGAAAAGAAAAAACGCTCGCTCATTGAGTCTCAGTCACGGAAACGCGTTTGTCAAGTAAGCATGGAAAGCCCGTTTGACTTAGTCAGTGTAGAAAACTTGTTTTGGCCATTCCAGCTATGAAAGTGCGTTTTTCTCCATCAGCGACAGCTAGGAAATCGCGTTTTACAGTTCAATAACAATGCGATTCGAACCTCCATAAGGTGTCTATATATACCTTTGGGGGAAATGCCTTTTAGCGCCATCACCCACAATTCCAGTTCCCTTTCCTCCGTTGAAGGGCTCTTCGCTTTCTAGCCAGGTATTCATCTTCATTTTCTCTCTCTCCTTCATTCTAAATCTAGGGTTTTGTTTTTCGATTGATCCCAGAATACAAATGAATTCTGTTTCGTTCTTGTTTCGGTAATCAGAGATGGAGTAACGAAGGCTTCTGGTTTCTGTCTCTCAGGTCACGATCATTTCTCTTTCTCCTTCTCAACTTTAGTTGCAATTTTCCTAATCTAGTAATCAAACCCTAATTCCATTCTAAAATCTAGGGTTTTTTCGATTGATTTTCAGTCAAATGAATTACAGTTCATTCTTGTTTCCAGCAATCAGAGATGGAGGTGCGAGGGCTTCTGGTTTTTGTATCTCAGTTAAATGATCTTCACTATGGTTGCAATTTTAATCAAACCCTAATTCCATTCTATAATCTAGGGTTTTTTCTATTGATCCTCTGTCAAATGATAAATTCCTGTTCGTTCTTGTTTCGGGCAATTAGAGATGGAGGAACGAGGGCTTCTGGTTTTTGTATCTCAGGTCACGACCGTTTCTCTTTCTCCCTCGGAACTTTGGCTGCAAACTTTTCTAATCTAGTAATCAAAACCTAATTTCGTGTCATTTCCCTAACATGTAGGTTTTAAATGATATTCGACACTGGACAAGTGAATGAGAATCAATGTGAATGAGGAGGTAGAGTCTGTTGCAATTTGTATTATGCGTTTGAATACATAGTAGTCAATTTGGTTTCTGATTAATTTACTTTGCAGGATGCATGCGGGAACTTATATAATTGGAGAAAGAAAAAGGTATTCACCCAAGTTCAGAAATTGATGCTTTTATGAAGGTTGTGCATTGGATAACATGATTATGCTGATGCAGTTTTTGGTTGAAATTGCAGGCATTGTCAGTTGATGGCAAAAAGCATAGCAATTCAACAGTTGTTGGTATTCATCTTCACCTCCCTCTCCTCCATTCTAAAATTTAGGGTTTTTTTTATTCTTGTCAAATGATAAATAATTGTTCGTTCTTGTTTCGGGCAATCAAAGATAGAGGAGCAAGGGCTTCTTGTCTCTATCTCAGGTCACGGCCCTAATCTAGGTTTTTTTTTTCCTCTGAACTTTGGTTGCAGTTTTCCTAATCTAGTAATCAAACCCTAATTTCATTTCATTCCCTAACATGCAGGTTTTGAATGATATTCGGCGTTGGACAAGTGGACTTGAATCAATGAGAAGGATGAGGTAGAGTCTGTGGCAGTGAATTTGTATTCTGGCTTGAATACATAGTAGTCAATTTGGTATCTAATTAATTTACTTTGGAGGATAAATGCGGGAACTTATACGATTGGAGAAAGAAAAACGTATTCAACCAAGTCTAGAAATTGATGCTATTATGGCCTTTTAACTTAGAGAAGTAGAATCTCTCATAGACCAAATGAGTACACCACCACCCTGATCGGAACCACTAAAATTTGGTACTACATTCTCCTAAGATACAATATCACAGTTTCTGCTTTGTCTTCGGAAGCAAATTCTTGTCTAATAGAGATGTCCACCGTATAATACTATGAAATTGCTTTTAGAACACTATGTGCAATGATACTTGGTGCCTTATATTGGGATAGTGGCTCAAAAAGGTAATTTTCTCTTGTGATATATCATCTCTACATGTAATTATCGATGATACTTGACTTAGTTGTGTACTGTGAGAGAAATTTTAGATTTCGCTGCTAGATGCCAAGGTGCAAGTTATGGTTTTTCAGGGTGTATCTTAATTATTTGAATTTCTGGTCCCAGTTTTTGTTTACAGTCATGTGTCTCCGGCCTTGATAATCCCTCTAAAATTGATAGCCAACGACAGCTAAATAGAGAAATTTTCTTTTAACCCATCAAAGTACTTGTCCTTTTAAACTAAACATGAGTTACTAAGGTTTAAAGTACTAGTTTGTTCTATAGCTTCCGTACTAGGATTATAATACAAAGGATGGAAGTGTCCACCTTCTTTACAAGAATCGGACAAGCTAATATGTCGACATTTAAGAGATTTGTCATTCAGTGTTCTCAATTTTGCCTAAGATGCATGAAGCTATGGGGTGTTGTCTTCTTTCTTCTTTCCATAATTCTTTCTCTAATGATTTAATTACTTTGCAGGACGCATGCGGGAACTTCTACAGTTGGAGAAAGAAAAAAGTATTCGCTAAGCCCAGAAATTGATGCTTTTATGAAGGTTGTGCCTAAATAACATGATATTTTCTGCTGTCCCTTATAGCTAGAGCTAGTATGCTGATGCATATGTGCTCAAAATTTCAGGCAACTTCAGTTGACAGGAAAAGCACAGCATTTCAATACATTACTATCTCAAATTGCTTAGGCTTGTCTTATGTGCTGGCATATTTGTTGGTACTTGGTAGTAGTATGCAGCGTATGTCAGGTGATCAAACAAAGAGGGTCACTTCAAGTTTGTGTCTCTTCTTTCTCTGTCGTTAACTGTCACTTTGTCCGCCTGATTCTATTCCACTTTTGAATCTTTGGTGCATAGTTGTCACTGTCAATTTCGTTTCATAGCTTTTGCTAGAACTAAATTTCAATATCCCAAAGTTTAGAATTGACTTTTTGAACAAAAGTGCCTTACAAGACACAATTACCAATACCCAATTACCTATTCATGCTCTAGTTTGTAGAAACTATGCTAAGGCTTAAGATTACTTGGTTGATTAGCATCTATCTAATATTAACAATACACAATTACCTATTATTGACTTGTTCTCCTCCCAATTGAGCTTTAGACAACCTTCACTTATCTGAGCTAGACTCTGAAACCCGCTTAAATCAACACATTAAAATCAAATCATGTTGCTAAATTGTTTGTTCAACATTTTTTGTTTATTCCCTTTCGCAATATATGTACTTCTTTGTACATCAGAATTCGAACTTACTTGAATTTAGCATTAATGTTTGACTAACACAGTAGTCAATTTGGTATTCTTTTCCCTATTTTATATTGTCTTCCTTGGTGGGGAGGACTATTTTCGCTCCTACAAAATTATAAAACAAAAGAAAGGAAATGATGTATGCTATAGTTAATTTACTATCATTACTATTTACAAGTAGAAGTGTTGAACTGTTAGTAGTCTCTTCTCTTTCCCTTCCATTTGGGATTTTGTGTTGCCAATAAATAATGAAACGTCTCTTATCGATCTAGACATCCATGTTATGTTTGACAGCTCAACGAAAATGTTTGCTTTTTGCAGATTTCCTTACTGAATGTGAAGAGTCAGTACATTCGGCATTTGGTAGCCAACATGTCTATGTTCATGTCAGAGTTTCTTGTAACCTATGTATGTTCTATTTTTAGCTTAACCTATTAGCAAAACTTTATTGCCGTGCTGTTCATTTGGCTGATAACAATTACCTTACTTGGAAGCAAGTGGGAAATTTTATTACTCCTTGTGCAGTTGCTTTGAGTTTCTACTGTGCCATACCCTTACTCAATCTGTGCAACCATCAATGAGTGGGGTGGACTGTGGAGAACTCAAAGTTCGTTGTGTTGAACTTGAGCCTTGTTAGGCCTAGATTAAATAATTCAACTTGGATTACCATGGCTGGAATTTTAGGAATATTGCGGGGTATAATATACTTTGAAGGGAGAATATCATGAACTTGTGGGAGTATTGTAGAATTATTCGAGTACTTCTCTTGTAAAATTCCATGCGATGTATTGAATGGAATTCATAACAGTTAAACAAAGGATGTAGGTTGTTCTCCAGAGGATGCCTCATCGTTGATGATTGCTGGTGAGACAGAGCTGAAAATCCTGTTATGGGAGAATTTTGGCAAGCAACTTTCTCTTTAATAGTGCTAACTGGTTCTTTCAATAAATCTTCTGTTCTTAAGACCTGTCTGTTTGTTCCTAGACTTCTACATTGGTGTCTTGTTGAGGAATGGTGTTCCAGATTTGGACACATCTTGGTATGAATTTATTTAATTTTTTGTTATAATATTTATTTATTGTTGAGAAATTTCTCTCTGACTTCAGAGTTCAGATGATGCATGAAGGCAAATACAAGTGGATTCAAGATATATAGGTCTCATCTCATTGAGTGCCTAGTTAACTTTTATGTTTTAACTGTAATGGATGTTGGGTAGTTTTATGGATAGTATGTCTTCCTGTATTTAAGTGGACAAGTAGCATGTTTTATATGTGGCTTTTTGCTTGATTATGTGAATACAAAATTGCAACAGACTTTACCGATTTGTATGTTTATGTGATTTTTTACCTGTAGAAAAGTGGAAACATTACATGAAATGTTCACACTCCGAATGAATTTTGCGTGCACAGGACTTCTGCTTATACAAGTCAAACAGAATATCACATTCCTAAGATAACTGTTAGAGAAACTTTAGATCTGCTGCTAGGTGCCAAGGTGCAAGTGAAGCTTCTTGAGATGGGTGTATCTTTAATCTTTGCTCTCCTGGTCCTGGTTTTATATTAGAATCCATTATCTATTTGACACCCTCTTGTAAAACTGATAGCTAAGATCTAATCATAAAATTGCTCTCCTCGACTTAATTATTTACTTTGTACGACGCATGCGAGAACTTATACGATTTGAGAAAGAATGGTGTTCTAGATTTGGAAACATCCTTCCATATTTTCAACACAAAATTTTGCTATGAATTTATTTAATTTTGTTTTTGTTATCAAGTTATTTGTTGTTGAGATATTTCTTTTTGACTTGAGACAATGCATGAAGGCAAATACAAGTGGATTCAAGATATTTAGGTCTCATGCTGAGTGCCTAGTTAACTTTTAAGTATTAATTGTAGTGGATGTTGGGAAGTTTCTTGGTCAGTATGTCTTCCTTTAATTAAGTGGACAAATAGCATGGTTTAAATGTGACTTTTTTCTTGATTATGTGAATACAAAATTACAGTGGATTGACCGATTTATATTCTTATGTGATCTTTTACCTGTAGCAAAATGGAAGCATTACAAGCAATGGTCGCATTATGAATGTATTTTGCATGAGAAGGACTTCTGCTTATTTAAGTCAACAATCATCACATTTCTGAGCTATGAGAGAAACTTTAGATTTGCTGGTAGGTGCCAACATGCAAGTGAAGCCTTTACAGATAGGTGTATCTTTAATCTTTGCTCTCCTTTACAGATAGGTGTATCATTAATCTTTGCTCTCCTTTACAGATAGGTGTATCTTTAATCTTTGCTCTCCTTTACAGATAGGTGTATCTTTAATCTTTGCTCTCCTTTACAGATAGGTGTATCTTTAATCTTTGCTCTCCTTTACAGATAGGTGTATCTTTAATCTTTGCTCTCCTTTACAAATAGGTGTATCTTTAATCTTTGCTCTTTTGGTCCTAGTTTTCATTTAGAGTCATTTTATATCCTTGATATGATAGCTAATGACAATTAAGATCTAATCACAGAATTCTC
Organism: Mesembryanthemum crystallinum; assembly: GCA_030267885.1. Taxonomy (NCBI): domain Eukaryota; kingdom Viridiplantae; phylum Streptophyta; class Magnoliopsida; order Caryophyllales; family Aizoaceae; genus Mesembryanthemum; species Mesembryanthemum crystallinum. The sequence goes on along the minus strand of BSSO01005558.1, from coordinate 6,283 downwards.
TCCTTGATCTAATTACTTAATTTGCATGACGCATGCTTGAACTTATACGATTGGAGAAAGACAATGGTATTCACCGAAGGCCTGAATTTGATGCTTTTATGAAGGTTATGTATTGGATAACATGATATCTTCAACTATCCCTTTGGCTAGAGCTGGTATGCTGATGCAAATTTTGGCTGAAATATCAAGCATTGTCAGTTGCTGGGAGAAAGCACAGTATTTCAATAGATTGGTATCTTAAAGTGCTTGGCCTTGACCTATGTGCTGCAACAGTTGTTGGTAGTCATACACATCGAGGTCTTTCCAGTGGTCAAAGTCAGACAAAGAGGCTCACTACCACTTCCAACCTTTACTTTTGTCATTTACTTTCCTCTATTACCTCCCTAATTTTCTCTCCCAATCCAAGCGAGCCCTTAATGAAACACTAGGAAAGGTAATGCTTGTATTGTGGAATCAATTCTGACTTCAAATCATCCAAGACTTAGGCTCCGTTTAGTACGGCAGAAAATGTTTTCCGAGAAAACAGTTTTCTAAATTTCCCTTGTTTGGTCTTTAAAGTAATGGAAATTAATTTTCAATAGGAAATGATTTTCTTGGAGCAGAGGAAAATGTTTTCCTTAGTAGATGGACGGAAGACATTTTTCTGAGGTGACCCACCATGAATTGCCGCATTGTGCCTGTTGCTCATGCTATGTTTTTCCGTTTGACTAAAACCTTCCCTCTCCTCTCTCCTTTCTCTGTCATCTCTCTCCTCCACTTTTCTTTACTGCTTCCATTCTCCCTCCTCTTTCTTGCCCCTCTCTCTCTCTCTCTCTCTCTCTCTCTTCCTTAAAGTTCTCTTCTCTCTTCTATTCTAATCTTTTTCAGTTGAATCTAAACCAAACACAAGAAAATCTGATAAGATTTTAATTTTCCTCTGAAAATGGTCTTCTGTTGAAAATCATTTTCCATGAAAATGATTTTTTATTGAACCAAACACACCCTTAGTATTAGTTCTTCCAGCCATATAGGTAGAGTCTGCTTGTGCTTAACTTGAACTAGATTTCTTTTATGATTTGTATTGTCAGATTTTGCCTCCTCTTGTTTCTGCTGTCTTTCTTGTAATGTATCTGGAAGAGGCTTTAGGGAAGCAAGTATTGACACTTAGACTTTGGGAAATTATGAATGCTCGGGACCTAGGCTATCAGTTTCATTTATTGCATTTGTAGTTTGTCATGGTCATTTGCAGAAGTTTAGTTCTGAATATGCACTTGACTTCTTCTGTTGAGCTGTTTTGCATCTTGCGTAACCTCTATTGTGAACGGTGTTTTTTATGGCTCTCATGTTTTTTGTGCTTACCACAGGTTGGACAATTTATGTTTGGACTTGATCATAATCTTGAAAGTGAGTGTCTCAAACATAATCTTGAAAGTCAGATTGGGCCGTATGCATGAGTGTGTGTGTGTGTTTACGTACGTACGTACGTATGTATGTATGTATGTATGTATGTATGTATGTATGTATGTATGTATGTATGTATGTGTACGTATAAAGGTTAGGTTTAGTTAGTTAATTTACGAAAAAAAATTAACAGGGGTTTTATAATTAAGTTAGATTAGAAGGGTTAAAAATCCGGTTTGTTATAATACTATTTGCCGAAAATCCCTTATTATAACTTTTGTTGCCGGAAACCCCCTTATATGATACTTCCTCCCTGATAGGATCCTCAAGCCACTCATACCAAGGGGTTTCCGGCCAAAAAACTCTTAAAATGACCAAAACGCCCTCACATCACTACAACAAATGCTCAGTTGTACCACTAGAATATTTGTGGCGAATACATGAAATTTTCGTAGCAAAAGTACTTCGCCACGTAAATTTATTTCGTGACTTGTCGTGGCCTATAAGGCTGTAGCAAAATGGTTGGCCATGGGAATAATGCTCTAGTGGCTATAGGTTGAAAAATAGCCACACTTGAACTAGTGGCAAATCAAGTTCTAGCCACAAAATAGCACGTGACAATTTGTCAATTAGCCACCATGGTTAATGTGGCAAATTTTCAGTTAGCCACGATTATTCACGTGACAAGTGAATTTATTAGCCACACTTGTGTAGTGGCTAATGAGAAAGGAAAATTGGTTGACAAAAAACTTTAGACCTTATATAATTCATACAAGCATATAACTTACTCAGCTAAATTCATTTTATGATATAAGTATAGATGTTTTTACTTAAAGTGCATTGCCAAATGAAAAAAAAATGTGACAAATTTTTAACAAAGGCCACGAAAATATCTCTATCGTGGTGATTTAGCCACGGAATAATGATCGTTCTGTGGAAATTTACTAGCCACGAAAGTATTATCATTTGTGGCAACTTTGCCACGAAAATGTTCAAGTTGTGGCCATTTTCCTAAAATAGCCACAAAATTATTATTTTTCATGGAAAGTATGCCACAAATCGATTTACCCGTGGCAATTTTATGTGAAAACGCCACCATGATTTTTCATGACAATTTTCATGGGAACTATAAAAGTAAGCCACAAATTTGAACTTCATGTGGCGAGTTTCGTGGCCTAAATGATGATTTGTTGTAATGCATATTGGGTTGGAGATGCAATTGAATGGATTAAAGATTGAAAAAGACAATTTATTGGTTGATAATGAGTGATTGAGGGGGAAAGTTAAAGAATTTGAAACTCAATTGAAGCTACAATGCCAAAAACATTAGGGTATTTTGGTCATTTCATTGTTATTGGTCGGAAATTTATTGGATTGGGTGGTTTGGGGTCCAAGTAGGGCAGAAGTATCATATAAGGGAGTTTCTTATTAAAAAAAATATGAAGAGGGTTTTTGGCAAAGAAGGGTACTCTATAATAAGGTGTTTACGGTAATTTTTCCTTATTTAAATAATGTTTTTGTGGAGTAAGTTAGGGGTGTAACCGAGTCGAGCCGAACCCGAGTTAGGCCGGCTCGAAACTCGGCTCAATAAGATTTTTCTTGGCTCGTGCTCGGGTCGAAGCTCAATGTGCCAAAAATTATGAGGCTCAGGCGCGGCTCGATTTAGGCTTGTGGCTCGGCTCAACTCAACTAAGTTTGGGCTTGGGTTCACTACTCAATATGTATAAACATACATCAATTTATTGTGTTTGTATTTAAATTCAACTACCAGTGATCGATTCATATTGTAAAATGAATGAAACCGTAAATAAAAATATATGTTTTTATATAATTATTAATATTATGTCATTTAATTTAAGGCTACAATTAGGCATACCGAGCCGAGGTAGGGTAAGTTCGAGATCGGATTGGGGAGCATTCGAGTCGGCTCGAGCTCGGCTTAGGCTCGGTTTGACCCGAGTCTGAGGGCTCATCAAGCCGCCTCGACTCAGTTACACCCATAAGAGTATTAATGGCCATAGTACGAGAGATTTGAGGTTTCTCCTACCGTTTGAGTGGTTCAAAATTATTACTGTACAAGTGCCGAACCTAAGAAGCATACCTGCTGTACTATTGTACTTGCTAGCTACTCCTAATTGCTTCAGTTCTTCTTTGTTGCTTATTCTCTGATGCCCTAAACCCACTAAACTACGCCTCTTTCTTAGTTGCTTAGTTGTTCATCAACTATGTCGAGTAGTAGGGGTAAGAATGGTAATGGTAAGGACAAGTACAAGTACAAGAAAGAACGTTCGATACATTTTAATCTGGTATGTTAATCCACCTCATTCTGTCATGCATATATGTTTAGCAGTTTGATTAATGGAGTTTTTAATAGCAGCAATAGTAAGTTATTTCTCATGCATATATGCTCAACAATTTGATCAATAGAGTTCTTCCATCCTTAAATAAAACTTTGGTTCTAAATAATGAGTATTTTTGTTTTTTGGGTAGAGATTAGGTGATGTCATTTAGGGTGAGATACTACTTATAGATCCAACTTTATCTGCACTAGTTTTTCGTTTGACTCAAATAGACGTGCCTCATAAATTTTTTATCTTTTTTTTTTTAGAATATTGTAGTTTTTAAGTGTGTATGTTAAGGGTCAATTTTTCCATGCAGTTAAATTAAAAGTATTCTAAATATACATCTATTATGGTAGCTATAACTAGATAGTGCGAATGAAATCAAAGACCCATATATACAATTTCCAAGTAGAATAAGACAACTTTATGGTAATTCAAGCGTTCAAATGGGTGATTATCATTTCTTGGAAGATTTATTCATCGGGGGTTGATGCTAGATGATAATTAGCATAATGCAGCTCACTAATGATGACCAACCATACTCTTAGGAAAGGTATAATTGATCAACAAACTAGGTGACAAAACCTATGACAATTTGTTTGCCATACAATCTAGTGGATAAAAGCATCTCAGCCAGTAGGACAACCTCTTACTACCTTCAAAAGCTGAACTTCTAATAGATTGCATAAGGCAATAATATGAACATCAATAGATAACTATAATGGGTCTATAGATCTCATTAGAACAAAAATGGATATAAGCTAATAGTAAAGTAAGTTGGAATTGGTGCCAAAGATTGAAATTTGAACCTAATTTACATCTCCTATAAACCGGGTAAAAGATCTACTTGTGTTCACTAAATTCCATTATGAAACAACAAAATAGTGAGATAAGAGCTAGTGTTAATTGATGACAAGAGTAGTTTAATTTTTATTTTTTTGATGGGATAAGATTAGTTCAAATTGGCATTGTTTAAATGTTACTAATATTCTTATTTGGAATAGTAGTGTACCTCTCTTATAAATGGTTGTCCATTTTCTTTTTCCGGTGGGCTGTTGTGAGTTGTGACAAAAAAAAAAAAAAGTATTGTACTTACAATATGTACTCCTATGTATTATGTATGGATGATAGCATTACACATTGGGCTAGGGCTACTAGATATGGGCCTAGCCAAACTATGTACATGGTGTCTATAAAATGTCAGTCCATGTGGCCATACTAAAGCTTGCATGAGATAGTGTAGCACAATCATGCCTACAGTGACTAGAGTTTCTAACTTAACATGGGCAACAACTAAAAAGACAACTGGCCCATCTATTTCATCGAAAGTTGCATTCTCATTTTCCATTAAAAAACCCATGGAATTTCTTGATGTAGTGTTTTTTATTTTATTTCAAAGCAATATCAAGTCAAGGCTATTCATAAGCAATCTTGAAGCAAATCTGCTTCAAAATATCATTTTCCATCCTTTGTCCTTCACCTACATCCGAGTCTAGGCATGTGGATCTAAAACAGATATTTGTTAGATTGCGGCCAAGTATAGCGAACATATTAGTCACCCTCTGCTGGCCAACTGCTGCCCAAATGTGGTGGTAATTTGGTAACAGTAGCAAAGAAAAAGAGAACAGACGTGGCTTCAAAACATCATATCAATAGAGGAGATGAAATAAACGAAATAGGGGACTGTATATTTTTCTGGAAGGAAATGTTCAATTACTACCAATTTACATATTTCATATGTATTTTAGGTTTTTAAATTTTTAATACATACTAAAAAGTAAGATTGGGTCACTTAAAAAAGTTGAGTTATTAAAACCAAATTTTCCTGAAAGCTCTGTCCCCAATTATAGGGCTAGCTCCATGATTTAGACCTTTTGAGTTTTGAATTCCAAATAAAGACCATGAAACTCATTGACACATTTTGTTTTTGGCAGCGGGAGATTCAACCTCTCACACACATTGTCCCATTGTTAATAGAGTGTCAAAATGATAAATATGGGAGGATATATAAGTTTGAAGTGGACAAGATTCCCAGGAATCCAAGTGGGGGCAAAAGTGTTCTTGTAGACACTCCAATCGGTGTCTCTTAAGTCATCACCCCGCCGAATGATGATAACAATAGCTGACTTGGGAAATGATGAACACCAAAGGTAAGATCTCAAACTTGGCACCTCTCTCATAATTTGTTCCCTTATCTTGTAGGCCTTGTTATAAGCTTTCCAAAATTTCAAACGAATCCTCAATCGGAGTACTAAATCAAAACTTATGAGCATTCGAAGTTTGCAACTCAAAACCGAGCTCGAAGCGGAAAACGGGTCAAATATCCGCCCAAAAACCCATAAAATGGAACCATGGATGACAACCCATGGGTACATACCAGATTAGGATTTCTAAGTGTTGGAAATATGGACCTTAATACAATGTATATATAGTTATATTAATTATTCGGATACAATTGTATATTATAAGCTATCTTACAGTTTGGCCCAAATAAAGTGATCCAATATAGTTAAGGTTATCTGGGCTTATTTTATCGTCTAATAAAGTATAGGGCTACATGT
>BSSO01005557.1:0-12989 GCA_030267885.1 Mesembryanthemum crystallinum | reverse complement strand
TTTTCTATAGCCCCCATCTCTCTCATCCTCTTTCTCCTTCCCATTTCAAAGATCAGAACTTTCTCCAATATGCCTTCTATGATTAAACTAAATCCTTTCACAATTGAATCTATTTTCTCTCCCTGAGAAGCCCACTTAAAGTACAGCGTCAACCACAGTAAAAACATAGCAATATAAATTTCTACATACTGATGAAGGAGAAAGCGAAAGAGATGGCTGAGGATAGTTGTGGCTGAACCGTATAAAGGAGATTAGTACCAAGTAATAAAGTTTTTTGAAAATTTTCATTTAGTACATTGAGTGTTTGACTTTCGTTCCTATGAAAAGTGGTTGAAGCAAACAACAAACTTCCTATAAAATTTATTTGTTTTGAAATTTTGAAGAATTTGATCTTATTTGCAAGGAAAATTTGACGCCAATAACCCAACCTTTGGGCGATACCACAAAAATAATCCCACGTTTAAAAATTGACAAAAATAATCCCACATTTACCTTTGTCCCACAATAATGGGTTAAGTGACATTTTCGTTAACTCCAAGTTATGTAAATGATGACATGGAAGGTATTAATAAGTAAACGGTTTAATGACATTAGTAATAAATCCCTACCACGTCATCATTTTCGTATTTGAGAGTCAACGAAGATGACACTTAACCCATTATTGTGGGATAAAGGTAAATGTGAGATTATTCTTGTCAATTTCTAATTGTTGGATTATTTTGTTGGACCGCCCAAAAGTTGGATTAATTGGAATCAAATTTTCCTATTTGCAAAGACTAGATTTTATTTAGAAGTTTTTATGTTTACATTCTTGCTGTGTTGTGGCAACATACATCTTCGTTGATTCCTCTGTTAAAGGAGTGGGTAAATATTGAAACTTATTTTTTATTTTTTTGGGTTAGAGTGATTATTTTTGTAACATATTAATGGTGTTGACAATGAATAATGTTTGGTAGGTTGAAATGATGAGACTGCGGAGTGTTTCAATTTTTTTATTTGATAGTCCCGCAAGCGCACAGGATATCGAAATAGTAAAAAGTTATCGTATCCACATGGACTCTATGTTAAGCATTAGGCTATATAGTGATTAAACGATCTAAACCGGATGAGAAAATTGGAATTAAACTATAATAAATGACCTATACTAAGTTAATAACTCAATAAACAACTAAACTAGGGATATAAATGGAATAAAGATCAATATAAACAAATTTTAGGATGGGAATCACCACCAATTATGCCAACATGTTTAATAACACCCAATTACCCCCAAAATGATCAACAATCGAAAAACATAACTAATACAATTATCCTAACTCCTTTCAAATAATAGGAAGTGGCTAATCATGTTAATAATCCTATTTCTAGTCATCACTCACATAATTAAGCCCATTAAGTATGGTAGTAGGTCTAAAATCTCAAATGATTAGAATCCATTTTCATGGAATCAAACCCTAAGTTCAAGCATTAGTTTTCCAATACCCATTACTATCTTTCAATAGCTAACAAGTATCTAAAAAGAGACAAAATGGCGATCAAACATTTTATCAAACATGTGGCGTGCTAAGTTCAAATCAAGGGGAAAATGCTAATCAAATGGGGATTGGGGTTATTTAAGCACAATCAACACATAATCGGGTTCATCCCAATCCTAACATGAAAATCTACTCACAAACCATGGGTTTAACACAAACTAGCATTTAATTCAAGAGAAAACTCATAATCAAGAGTAGATTAGAACACTAATAAAAATAAAAGAGAGATAAGAGTGGAGATTATTACAACCAAGTTGATAATATTCGCAAATCCAAATTAATCTAACCACTAAGTAACAAAAAGATAGACTCTTGGAAGAAATAGAAAAAACTAACCCTAGAAAGTTTAGAGAGAAAAATAAAAATGAGCCAAAAAAAATGTCCAAAGGTGGCTCTCCCTTTCCCGTAATAGATCAAGTGTTTATATAGCCTTGGTGACACGTAGCCACTAATCAACCCAAGTAGGAGGTGAGAAAACGACCGTTTTGGCCCTAAAATGGTCGTTTTTGGCCCAAAACGGCTGTTTTGAACCTACAACGGTTATTTTGGCCCTAAAACGGATGTTTTGGGTCCATAAACGCTGTTTTGGGCAAAACTGCCGTCATGGCCCCAAAACGGCCGTTTTGGCTCCCAAACGGGCCGTTTTGGCTTTGGTTGCTTTTCTTGAGCTTGGTGGTTTTTGTGTAGATGATTTCCAACAAGTTTGGGGGTTGTTTCCGGTCAAAACGGCCCCTCCAAAACGACCATTTTGCTCCTTCATGCCTGTTGGTGAGTTTCCTTAAGTTTCTTTCTTCACTCCACATTCAAAATAGCCTCGGTTCACCTACAAAAAGGCTAAGGAAGCGCAAAGGGACAGGTAAGACGTGATCTAGATAAAGGATGATTAAATGCACTAAAAAACCACTAAAATCTCAAAAGGGCAATTAAATTAAGTGAAAACAATATTAAAATACAACCTAAAACCTAGTTATCAAACTCCCCCATGCTAAGACCTTCCTTGTACTCAAGCAAGTATCAATCAAATAAATCAAAGTAAGGTAAGAGATTAAGCAAAAAGGGTTGAGAGATCACCCTATCAAAAGAAACAAGTTGGGATATTATGAAGTTGCAACATTGAGGGATTGAGTCTAGAAGTCAAATCAATTTCATAAATAAGTTTACCCAACCATGCAAGTTAACGAGATCACAAGGTAAATATCATGAATGCACTCAAAACAAGCAAACTTGCCAACCCCGATCAAAGAGTGAAACAAATTAGAGTTGATAGACTCTCACTTTAGGAAGTGTAAAGAACTCAACTCTCATGTGTTTAGGGTGTCAACAATCATAGCACTCAAGATTCAAACCTTGTTGGCATCCAACCATAAGCTTGCCCATGTTCTAAAATCTCTATTGCTAGTGAACAACAACAAAATGTAAAGATTAAGAGGTCTTTTGGGTTGTAATGAGGGCTTGGAGTAAGGTGGGATAATGCATTTGGGTATGTGAACTTAGAGCCAAAAAGACTAGTGGAAAGGCAAACATTCTCTTAAATCTCCGTGGAAAGATCAAGAGATGCGAAAAACAACTCCACTTATCAAAAGCACCAACTAAACCACTCAAAGCAATTATCCTTGAACAAAATGGTGCACAATCAACCCAACCCTATCACTCCAACTTTTATTCTCTTTTTTTTCTTGTTTTTTTTTTTTTTCAAAGCACATTACTTGATTACTTGAAACTCATTACCAACCACATATATCATTTCAACTACACAAGAACTCCCCCATGCTTATTTTTCACTTGAAATCACATGTCAACTCACAAACTTAATAAGAAATACAAACTCCACTAGCCAAGGCTAGGGGTATAAGGAATGTGTTTGTAGTAAGGCATGTAACGAGGCTAAACCAATAAATAGGCTACAAGCTCAAAGAGGGTTCAAAGTGGGTGAAAATAAATGTCAATGGTAGGCAATTTGGCAAAGTATAACTTAGATCCAGTGAACAAATGAATGCCTCTATCATATCAATGCAAAATGTGTGTCAAGTGCAACTTCGACAAGAAATAGGGCAAGTTATAGAGGAATACTACACAAGGTGAATCAAACACAAAAGAAAGGCATGGAACCGAAGCATATGTATCGGTTAAAGGCTCAAAATCTCACCGGTTTAAAGTCAATCCAAAACTAACTATTTCACAAGTCAATGGGGGTTAGCAAGTGAATGATTCTTATACAAGCATGGCCAAAACCAAGTGGTCAAGTACTCATTGACACAATTAGGCTCAAAAACTTATGGAAACAATTTCACTTCAAGGGCTTTCATTCTCTTTATCACAAACAAAATGCCAAACCAAATGGTCTAAAGTTATCACAAAGGGGTCATTTCTCTCATCTTTTTTTTTTCATTTTTGATTTTTCATATTTTTTTTAATGGTCCTAGATGCAACATAGACATGAGAATGCTTCTAAATGCAATGAACCGAGATGCTATATATCACAAAATGCTCATGCAATCTTAAAATGGCATATGTATAATGCAAATGCAAATATAGATGTAAAATTACCACCAATTTTATACATCCTAACAATCTCAATCACACAATCGATTCAAATTTCATACACCACCACATGTCACCACATATCACCTCCAACACCAAATTGCCATCATATTATCGAACAACAACCAATATCACCACACACCTCCAACATCCCACCACACTATCACCAACACATGACAACACAAGAATATACCACCCAGTGACATGAAATCCCCCCTCTGCTTAGAACATACATTGTCCTCAATGTAATACATTCAATGAAGGAGTAAAGAGGGGAGGGGTGAGATACTCACAATTATTTGAGATGGTGGAACATTGAGATGTTGGTAAAGTAGTGGAAGAGTGCTCCAAAACCTTGCTTTGATCGCCCAATAACCTTAGGTGAACCGCCAAGGGATACAAATTTGTAGCTTGAGTTGGGTAGGCAACAATGGTAGAATAGGGGGTTAGGTTGGGAGGGAGGGAGGGAAAATGTTGAATGTGGGGTAATGGGTGAAACGATTGAAATGTAAATATGATGGAAAAGTCGCAACTATCAACCTTAAAATGCAAATCCTTCGTCCAAAGAAAAACACATCAAATCCACACAAAAAGGAAAATATGCAAAAGAAAACGGAAAACATGGAGAATTAGAAAGTTACACACAAAGGAGAGAGAATAAAATGAGAGACAAAGGCTAAAAGTGCTGCCTTTTCTAATTCATCATCTTCTTATTCAATTTTGATCGTCATAATAGGTCAAATCCCTAAGCAATTTATCAAAGGCACTTGCAAACATCTCAACAAGACATAAGTGAGAAATAATTATCATAAAAATATAATCAACAATCCTCGATCTTTTGAACTTATCAAATGCCCTTGAAAAGTAATAAGAGCGATGAGAAGAAGATTGGAACTCAAATAACTTATGGTTGTCTTCATATCCCCCCTTAAACATGCCAATCACTTTATGCTCATTAACCTTGTAAGTGCAATAAACATGAATAGGAAATACACCATCAAGTTTCACAATTGCACATTCAAGAGATTTGAAAGAAGATGAGTCATTAATAAGATGCAAGTATGGGGTTGGGGTCATGTCAGTGGATGTGATTGAGGATGAATTATTATACTCAAAATCATGCAAATTGCTCACAACCATCTAATCAACGATCTCATCCTCAATGCACTCACTCGATGGAGGCAAACTAGCTCTAAGAGCTAGTTAAGTCTCGAGCATCTTAGTGTGAGTGGCAAGTGTATCAACTTTATAGCATAATTCGCATATAGATTCTTGCAACCTCTCATTGGTCATTTGAAACTCCTTATTAGCCTCTTGTTGTGTCACAATTAATTGCCCTAAGAGAGTTTCCAAATTTGAATTGGGTGCATGAGAAGGTTGGGGAGTTTGCTCTTCTCCATATGAGAAATAAGGATAATCCCACATACCAAGAGTGTAGTAAGCAAAATAAGAATCATAGTGCTCACCTTGGTAGATGGTGTCATCATGATTAGCTTGTTCATGATAGAATTGATACTCATTAGCCTCATGATCAACAAATCCATACCAATCATAAGAAGAATAAGACATGCCACAAGTTATATAAAAAAAATGAACAATATAAAAGTGGTTTAAGCTCGCTAAATCACTAAAACCTAATGATAATGCCGAGTACTCGGCAACGGTGCCAAAAACTTGATAGTCCCGCAAGCGCACAGGATATCGAAATAGTAAAAAGTTATCGTATCAACAGGGACTCTATGTTAAGCACTAGGCTATATAGTGATTCAACGATCTAAACCGGATGACAAAAATTGTAATTAAGCTTAATAAATAACCTAGATCAATCTAATAACTCAATAAACAACTAAACTAGGGATATAAATGGAATAAAGATCAATATAAACAAATACTAGGATGGGAATCACCACCAATTATGTCAACATGCTTAATAATACCCAAGTACCCCCAAAATGATCAACAACCCAAAAAGATAACTACTACAATTATCCTAACTCCTTTCAAATAATAGGAAGTGACTAATCATGTTAATAATCCTATTTATAGGCATCACTCACATAATTATTAAGCATGGTAGTAGGTCTAAAATCTCAAATGATTAGGATACATTTTCATGTCATCAAACCCTAAGTTCAAGCATTAATTTTCCAATACCCATTACTATCTTTCAATAGCTAACAAGTATCTAAAAAGAGACAAAATGGCGATCAAGCATTTTATCAAACATGTGGCATGTTAAGTTCAAATCAAGGGGAAAATGCTAATCAAATGGGGATTGGGGTTATTTAAGCACAATCAACACATAATCGGGTTCATCCCAATCCTAGCATGAAAATTTATTCACAAACCATGGGTTTAATCAAACAAACTAGCATTTCATTCAATAGAAAACCCATAATCAATAGTAGATTACAACACTAATGAAAATAAAAGAGAGATAAGAGTGGAGATTCTTACAATCAAGTTGATAATCTTCACAAATCCAAACTAATCTAACCAATAAGTAACAAAAAGATAGAGTATTGGAAGAAATAGAAAGAACTAACCCTAAGAAAGTTTAGAGAGAAAAATAAAAATGAGCCAAAAAAAATGTCCAAAGGTGTCTCTCCCTTTCCCGTAATAGCCTTGGTGACACGTGGCCACTAATCAACCCAAGTAGGAGGGGAGAAAACGGCCGTTTTGGCACTAAAACGGCTGTTTCTGGCCCAAAACGACTGTTTTGGATCTAAAACGACTGTTTTGGGTCCATAACGGCTGTTTTGGGCAAAATTGCCGTTATGGCCCCAAAACGGCCTTTTTGGCTTTGGTTGCTTTTCTTAAGCTTGGTGGTCTTTGTGTAGATGATTTCCAGCAAGTTTGGGGGTCGTTTCCGGTCAAAACGGCCCCTCCAAAACGACCATTTTGCTCCTTCATGCCTCTTGATGAGTTTACTTAAGTTTCTCTCTTCACTCCTCATCTAAAATAGCCTTGGTTCACCTACAAAAAGGCAAAGGAAGTGCAAAGGGACAAGGCACTACATGATCTAGATAAAGGAGGACTAAATGCACTAAAAAGCCACTAAAACCTCAAAAAGGGCAACTAAAATTAAGTGAAAACAATACTAAAATACAACCTAAAACCTAGTTATCATTATTCCGTAAACCAATAGAACCCAAAAAAATTTACTCAGTATTTATATATGTTAGTCTTTGTTTTATAAAACAATAGGGCCAAAGAAAACTATTTGCACATAAGTACAAACAATGACTATGACTTTGTATTCTTATATCATGATTAAGAATTTCAGGCTATTCATATGATGTTAATCTAATAGCTAATATTGTATATACTTTTTTTCAATATTTGTTTACTCTGCTATACTGATATTATTATTATTATTATTATTATTATTATTATTATTATTATTATTATTTTTGTGAAATGCATTTAATCTCATTGGAATTGCTCCACTCCCACCTCTTTGATCAAGTTCTTATTTATAGGGAGTACACAAGAAATAGCGAAAAGGTAATTGACATATGCTCTGATTGTAATTTGATATATATTGTCATTTCTTTTTTCTTTTTTTTTTTTTTTTTNTTGAGATGTGATGAAAGTATTGACATTGATAAAAAAAAAATTACTGTTTTTTTTTTTCATGACGTCGATATTAGATTTTAGTTAATGAAGTTAAAGTAGATATGTAAGTGCTTAATAGGTAGGCATTTAAATGGGTAATTGCTATGTTTTTGTGTATTACACTATAGAATTTGCATGTCATCCTTAAGATTATGGACATAAATGCTATATGCTATTTCTTGTGGATTGTTTTTCTATTAGTTGTATGTATATGAAGTTATGGTGGTCTCTTTAACTTATATGCACTTTGTTTTTTTTTTTTTTTTTTCTATTGAAATTATGTGAAGTTACCATTTTGATATCGTGACAGGATTTTGTAACACTATTTGATGGATACTTCGGAATTGGATGGTGGATCTAAATGGACACTTTTTTTTTTTTTTTTGGTGTCTTCAATGAGAAACTTTCTTCCTCCTTGGGCGTGGCTAAACGGCACCTGCTAACGCACGGCCTCGGTTATTCCACGAATAAATTCGTGTAAGTGCTTCCCTAGAGGCTTGAACCCGTGACCTGGTGTATAAGCCAAAGCTTACCAGTGGGCCAACACCTCTTGGGTATCTAAATGGACACATTAGAATTCATTTAATTTCTTTTTTTTTTTACCCATAGAGGTCATATTAGCATATACTACTATGTATAGAATTTCTATCATTTTCAAACTTACCAAAAAAATTAGCCATATTTGTTAGCACAATTAATGTTCTTTCAACCAATTTGTTGGAAAATCTAATTTTTCTCTCTCTCATTTTTTTATGCTATTGTTAATATCACTGAATATTGGGAATATATGTAAAATGCATTAAACTTATTGGTCCATTAAGTGCAAATTGAAAACATTTCCAACATATGATACTTTTTGAAACAAAAAAATTGAAAACAATATGGGACATACAAAGTTGTGATTTTTACTATAATAATCTAACAAAGTAGTTCTACAAGCTGATGAACATATGATTATGGCATGGGTTAATGAACATACAGCTATATGGTGATGAATGCACAACTACGGGCTAATGAATATGTGGTTACGGGCAGACGAACGTACACATATGGACGGATGAATTTTAATAATACACGCACATAAATACTAGCCATATTATTGTTAAACATCGTTAAATTTTAGTCTTTAATAATAAGTATTTGATATTTATAAGAAAATATCTTGCATCAAGCAAGCGCTAAACTAGAATATTTGTATAATAAATTTCTTTTAAAAAATACCGTGCATGGCACGGGGTAAAAATCTAGTTAACAATATAGTACAAGTACATGAGAAGGACCCTAATTACATTAGTTGGGCCATAATCTTATCTAAAAAGATTAAAAAAAATTACATAAAAGGAAAGTTTTACCTCTTTTATTCTCCTTAAAGAACGTAACAAACTAATAAATCTTTTTACCCCACATGTAAAATATCCCTTTATCTTTTCAAAAGATTTGTAGTTATGGGTTTTGGTCTATCTTATTCGAATTCACGTACGGTGGAGTATTTGGAGGAGTAATGTGATGGAAATCATACATACATTGATTGGGAGTTGTACTTTGGTTAGAAGAATTGTGAGTAATTGGCCTGGGCTACTGTTTATGTTTGACGTAACTCTCCAACCCAAAACCAAACCCACTTTGATACCAACTGTAACAGTACAGCCCAACTACTAAGGCAACACAACCCACAACGGTGAGAAATCCTTTATTGAGACCATAGAATGGGCCACGTAAGCCCAAAAGGGGAAAGCCTCGTTGATATACTAGGTGGACTCCAACACTTATAAACCAACCACACTCAATACAATCTTTTGATGGGATTTGGGGTGTTACAATCTTATTCGAATTCACATATGTTGGAGTATTTGGAGGAGCGATGGGATTGAAATCATATATACATTGATTAGGAGTTAACTTTGGTTGGAAGAATTGTGAGTATTTGGCCTAGGCAGTTGTTTATGTTTGCAAGTTAAGCATTTGAAAGCATTGAAATTCAATTTCTTATTTTGCAGGTATTAGAGTAAGTCGCCCTGGCAGCGGGCGGCATACTAGAAGAAAACTCGCTTTTTGCAAGGGCAAATTTCCTTTACATGAAACAATACCAGCTTCGCTTGGAAATTAGGGGCAACAAAAGGTGCCTTAAAAGAGGGCGACTTTCTTGAGGTTAATGTGCTACGCGAAAAAATAAAAATTCTCGGTTGGTGTTTGTCTGGATCATACGTGGACACCATAATACTCCCTCCGTCCCTCATTTATCATGCGAAAATTGATATGGGCTGAGATTTAAGGAGAGGTGTTTTGTACAATTTTACCTTTGAAGGAGGAGAACACATGTGCTTATTATTTTATCATATCTATTATTTTGGAGAGAGAGTGATTGGAAAGAGAAAAAAAGATTGTTTATTGTATTGGTTTGTTAGTTGGGGGTATTAAAGGGAAGAGTTGGTGATTTGTAGGTTTTAAAAGATAAATAAGGGACAAAATTTTAGAGGTTTCTGAAAGATAAATAAGGGACGGAGGGAGTAGTAAATAGTTTGTATTTCAATCTAATCTGGTAAATAGTCTCCATTTCAACCCTAATCTGGTAAATAGTCTCCATTTTAGGTGGTTATATATATTGTTCAATGGGAAATCAAGAAAATTTGTCATAAACCACTTCTTACGTATTTGAGTTGCAGACAGGTAGGTTATATATACTCGTTCAACTGCTTCCCCGGATGTGCATCTGTTGTCTATCAACTTTTGTCATTAGTCAATATGTGTTTTTATATTATAAAATGCGAACTGTTAGAGAAATTTTTTTGGTATTGGAGTTATTGTTTTTTCATTATCTTATCGTCTTCTTTTTTTTTTTTGTTGGATTTTGTTTAATTCCCATGTAAATGTTAACTTTTTAATTCAGTTACTATTTTTAACTAGCCTGTTGATATCCTATATTTTATATTAAAGGATAAAAGTCCTTACTGCATAACTTTATTTTTTCTTAGATATAGTTGTGGTAGAGAATTCACGATTGAGTGTGATTACAATGTTTTATTGCATTGCTGGCGGTAACTGCTTAATTTTCTTTTTTGGTCTCCCAAACCCATGCTCGAGAACTGTATTTTTAGAATTGTTCCCTAGGAATATATTGTGCTGTGATTATCATTGTTCTTAATTTACTGGCGAAGCATGCAATGGAGAAGAGAAGCAGATGTTACTGTTTATATGCAAACAAAGGCTTACTCCTTAGTTTTTTGTTGTGCCTTACTCGTAATTGTTTTTTCTCTACTTTTACTGCTTCTTGTATGAGTTGTTGTCAGTTGAATATTTTAGTGTAAGGTAACAAACTAGACTTGATTTGAGTATGTTTGATTTGTGTTTTGCAATAAGACTTTATGGCTGGAAGTCAATAATAACAAGCGTAATGGAAGAACTAAAGCTCAAACTTATAGTAGCAAATGTGGTTTTTAGATTTATGTCAATGATCTAGCTACTCTACATTCTAGCATGCTTTTAGGAACATCTTAATGTTGAAGAGTGGTTAACCATGCTGTGTAGCTTGTTAATCTTTAGCATCATGTATCATCTTGGTCAGCCTTATACCACCACTATCTCTCTCTTTCTTTTTTATGTTCACAAAGGCTATTTTCATCTTGGTGGTTGATGAATTGATTCATATGGGTTTCTTTGTTTGTAGGTGAGATAATGGTATTATGTATGCAATGATTTACTGCTGCTGGTTAATACCATTGATATCACATATGAATTATTGACCTTGCAAGCTGTATGGACTCGGGATTATTAGCTGAATTTTCACTTGAATTTGCTCCAATATTGTTGTAAGAAACTAAACTGAAAGAAACATATACTACATTTAATCTTAGCCAAAAAGTCGAGAAACTTTTGATCTACAGTTATACAATCTGTTTTGTTTTTCATTTCATATTTTTCAAAAATTAAGAGAATTTGTTTGATTTATGTTACTTAGGAAGAGTTCACAAAGAATATGGAGTCAATCAAGATGTTGTTAGAAGATTCTGATATGTATTTAAAGGCAATACCACCTTGTCATTGGAGTAGGCGTGCTTTTAGTTGTAGGAGCAAGTCTGACATGCTTTTAAATAGAATGTGTCAGACTTTCAACTCAGTTCTGAGAGTGGCAAGGGATAAGACAATTCTTACATTTCTTGAGTGGATTAGGAGATGTGTCATGATGAGACATTGCTCTAAGAGGGAGGGTGTTAGTGGTTACAATAACAGATGCATGGCTGCCATAAAGAAGTACTTGCATGGAATGGGCTTTTGATCAAACAAGGTATTGTGTGTTTGTATCAGCGGACTTGGATACATTTGAGGTGGATTATAGGGGGGAGACCTTAGTGGTGGATCAGAAAAAGAGGACTTGCTCTTGTGAAACATGGGACCTAACTGGTATCTCATGCCCACATGTTGTTGCTTGTCTAATGAAGAAAAGATGCAAGCCAAAAGATTATGTTGATGAAGCATACAACAAGGAGAGGTTCTTATTGGTTTATGGCATTCCCATGCTACCAATGCTAGGTCAGACTAAGTAAGAGGAAACCCCACACCCTGAGCCAGACCCACCTATGATTAGGAAGTTAAGATGCCAGGGAGGCCTTCCAAAAGGACTAGGAGGAAGGCTTGGTGAGGATGCTGAGAGAAAAAATGTGAAAAGGATTCATAAGCTAAACAAGTGCTCTAACTGTGGGCAACTAAGGCATAACAGAAAAACTTGTAAGAATCCACCTCCACCACTATAAACTTCTCAAGTTAACATTGGAGGAATAGGCTAAAGAAGTAGGATAATGTCATTAATAGATACACTAAGAACAAGAATGTAAGATATATATATATTAAAAATTTCATTTTGGGTATCCGACGTTAGGTTTAATTGCAATTTGGGTACCTATTTTTTCAATATTCTCATTTTGGGTTCCTGAAGTTTTCAAAATTGTCTCATTTTGGATCATTTCACTAACGGCATTAAAAAAACTCCGTTAAAATGCTAATGTGTCATACAGCAAAATAGTCTTAAAAAATTTCTAAAAATTACCAAAAAAAATTTCAAACATTATGAAATGTTTATTTTTAATTATTTAGAATTTTCTACCACTTTTTGGAAAATTTAAAAATATTTTTTTGATTGATGACACGTCATCATGTTAACAGAGTTATTAACGTCGTTAGTGATATCACCCAAAATGAGACAGTTTTAGAATTTCAGCTACCCAAAATGAGAATATTGAAAAGACATGTACCCAAATTGCAATTAGGCCTAACGTTAGGTACCCAAAATGAAAATTTTCC